>JABWIB010005395.1:17975-31060 GCA_016617825.1 Platyplectrum ornatum
AAGAGAAGAGAAGAGAAGTTAGCGAGTCCCTACGATACCTAGACTTGAGGACATGGTTATAAATGTATTCCTCTATATACGAAAAAAGTTGATGACATTTCACAAAAGAACAAGAATGATACTAGACTAGAACTTAAATATAATCTTATAATAAGTTCTTGTCCTTCCCTCCACACAGTATAGTATATAAGAACACGGCCTAATTAGCCTTGTAATGGGCTCTGTGAACTGTAGCAATGTAAAAACATATTATTAGTTATTCTAATAAATTTACATTGTGTGCGCTATACATGGGACACCTGCCATCTGCCTACACAAATGCTAGCAACGGATGCTACAGAGAAAGACCATAACCTAAATGGGAAATTAAGCTGTAGAAAAACAGGTTAGCAAACTTTATACTGCAGGGAATAAAAAAAAATATACATTAAAATTAAGACAATGAAATAAGTGCTTTGTCTATAAGGACTATATAGTGTTAGTCATCAAACCTTGGCAACAGTGATGGTTTTGTGTTTTCATTCATTTTTGTTTCCATTAACAGTAGTTAGCATTTTTCAGTGCATACACAAGCACTAAAGCATCTGTGCAAACAGCACAGCAGGAGCTGCTCATTGTAATCTTTTTAGATGAGGCAAGCTTCTTATCTTCTTACTTCTCCAAGGAGGAATGGGGCTTTCTTTCTCTTATATTAAATGCAATAATAGTAAAAGATCGAAGAAAAATACCCTTGGGTGCCAAGGAGATTGGTATAAAACATCAAGGGAAAGCTCAGTTTGTACAAATAGCGTAAGCAAATGGATATCTGTATTCAGTCTGTGCAGGGGAGCTGGTCAAAGCAATTATTAGCATGTGGATGTTATGTGGGCTAGAGCCCCTTAAAGATCATTATACATAATCACACCCTGGGGGGTCAGTACTATCATTAGACCCACCGCCAACACAAAAGACAATGATACATGTCTCACTGCAGGGAAGCAACTGCTGGTTATTATCCAACTTTTTAATTGTTCACTCCCACACGTTTGAGTCAGACAAATTCTCCACTTGCCAAATGCTCTATACCATGAAGTAACATTTTCTAATGCCATATTAAGTTTAGACAATATTTTTTACCACTTGCACGGCACAGACTTGCATCATATAAAATGCGGTTGGGCTGCAATCTAAACTAAATGGAATACATGTTAACAGGGTTCGACAAATGCCGGCCGCCAGGTTGCCATGGTGACTAGAAATTGGGACTTGCCGACAGGATTCACTTTAAGGAGAGCCAGGTCACAATGCAGCATCTTTTTACCCCTGCTCACCTGCTGAACCTACAGGCACTGAAGTGCAATGCTGGCTGCACATGTACTTTCAGCACGAGCTGTATTAGCAGCAACAAGGGGGGATTATTTTGGAGTCTTCTATCAAATTTTATAACGGTAACATAATGTATACCCAATTCTGAAAATATATTTTTAGAAATNTCAATGCATATCCTAATTCTATAACAGCATTCTTTATTGTTAAGCNACTTATGTACCAACGCTGTACCATACTTACAGGTTAGGAAAGTATGCCCTGTTGTCATTGAACAAGCAAAATAACTAGTAATTATATCACCACTATATCACCACCAATACAGGACAGACAATGAGAGAGACAAAGCCGTTCGCTTTGTCTTCCCTGGTAAATATAAAGTATGAACGTTGTGCAGACCATCATAACTTATGCAGCTGAGAACACTCTTTGGTTACAAACATATACATCATATATAGCCTGATAATATGTAAATATATAAAAGCCCAATGAGAAAATGAGATCTTTTTTCTAGTACCGGTAGCAATACTTTTCTATANATGCAGTTAATAATACCTTCTCGAAACATCAGCCTTTTAATCTACTCATACTGTAGTAGTTAGTGGNTATACTATAGAAGCCGGCTTATCGTTTTGGAAATGCAATGATGAAATGCTTAGTACATCTGGAAATATGTTTGATGTATAAAGAAAAGNGCCTATGGTTTAAATATCACATGACAGGTGCAGTGGTCTTACTAACCAATGCAAGAATTATAAATTCACTGGAATTGGTAATCTTTGTATTACAAACCGATTACTGCAGGTAAAACATTATTATTGTATCATTTTAAACCTAAACAGATTACGATTACCAATACTATTATGTCAGTAGCATAGAGATCATCATCGGGCTGCATCCAGATTTCTGCTCCCACTGCTGTACCCAGCCTTATGTGTAGTGCATTTTGCAGTCATTCCTCTTACTCACATGGATTTCCAAGTATAGAACACTACATATAGGTTCACTGTCCATCCTTACAAAATGTGTAGGTGGATTAGAAATCTATACTTAAATCTCAGTGCTTGCACAATCCCAAATTACTTTTCTAAGCCTGCATATGGACCATCAGTTGGTTACAGCCAAACATCTAACAGATTGTGCTAAAACTGAAAGGTAGCTTTCCAGAAGTTCTAAGTACTTTTAGTANAGGATGTAAAAGGAAATAAGATGCATTAAATCAACAGTAAAGCTGGTCATATAATACAGCCAGCAAGATACACCAAATGGAGTCAAAGCTGACATGTGTAGAGCTAAAAGGTATACACTAGCCCAGGGATAGGCAAACTGCATCTCTCCAGGTGTTGTCAAACTACAAGTCCCAGCATGCTTTAACTGCATAGACATAGCGGACTTGTAGTTTGACAACACCTGGAGTGCTGCAGTTTGCCTATCCCTACACTAGCCAGTATCATCCCAGTCAAAAGTCATGACATTTTCTGGCATGTAAATGCTGCATTTGTATAACCAAATTCTTATGTACCAAGCTACCTAAATGACTAATGTGTGGGCATAATGGTGCAAATTATAGTCATTGAAAATATTATAGCTTGTTCTTAATTTTTTTTTACCTATGCCAAATAGACCTGTTNAACATGCGTGGACCACCATATAAAATCTATATTTATCTATGCAATCCATCGCCTGGTGCAGACAATGAAAACAATACACTGCAACAGATTTCTAGAATATCACCAATACACATTGTTATTCGTGTATCATACACAATTTTCTCTACAAGAAATATGCTGGCATAAGGGCTAGCTCACAGAGGATCTAAACATTTGTAAGTAGGGACATATTTAGCTTCCAGCACTTCCCTCACTGTCAAGTGCACATGAATGATTGCATTTAGAAAGGTCACAAAGGATTAAGTGATCATGTTTGATTAGTTTAGCCTGCAAAAGCAATAAAAAAAATTATACAGTGCTGCTGATAAAAGCAAAACAACGATTGCTACCAATGCACAACATATGAGTGTAATACATAGCTTGCTGCAAAACCTACCAACAGTCACCTTCTGGTAACAATGGACAAGATCCAATTGTGCTACATGCAGCAAAAGAGGGGAACCCCAATGTAAGAGCACTAGTAACCACACTAGCTTAATTCTGGCTTTGCACTTTATGACTATGTATCATGTAATTTGTAATATTTATAATGTAATTTGTAATATCAGGTCCCAGCCACTTGCGAGTGCAACAAGTTCCCCCTGCCAGAAGTATGGAGTATGAAATTTGGATGTTTGCGCAAGTAACTAAATCAATGTTTTCTCAATCAAACGGTATGGAAAACAACCACATACATAAGGAGCCTTTATCACCCCTTATTCAGCAGGTATATTCTTACACATTCTTACTATAGAAATCAGTGACTGCATTGCTGTCTAACAGTTTTTAAAAAGTGATTCGAACTGAGTATATATATATATATATATATATATATATATATATATATATATATATATACACACACACACACATACACACACACACAAATATACACACGCAAACATAAGAAGGGGTGTTTATGTAAATTTTAGCTATGTCTATGCTTATACATTCAGGTTTTCTTTGTATATTTGTACTCCTATTGGTTGTAGAGAATGGAGCTCTGTTAACGTTCATGTTATGGTTTGTATGACATATTGGGAGAGGAATTCCCTTGCTTACCTAATGGAAGTCCTAGACAAGGTGGTTGAGGTTATCCCCATTTTGTTGTGGGGTTTCTTATCCGGTTCTTTTATTGTTTTATATTAATGTTTTTTTCTCGACTGACTGACACAGGCAGAGCCAAATGTATTTCCCCTATATTCTGCTTGTCATCCTCTTATTTCTATGCTGTTGTATTTTGGGCTTTTCTATGAATGTTTATTATCTGCTTTGAAACATCAATCCTATTTCTGGGTCATAATTTCCACACTGAGCACATGGAATGTAGGGGGATTTACTTCTTCCATCAAATATAAACNTGTGCTCAAGACACTGAAAATGGATGTAATTATGCTTCAAGAAACACATTTGGTTGCTGTTGAAATTGTTAAGCTTAACACTAAAGTCCATTCTAATGCGGTGTATAATTCTAGGGCTAGAGGGTAGCCATATTACTTAGGAAATCCACTCTAATCTTGTAGATGGAGCAGGCAGATATACTATGATGACTGATATATCTATTGAAGGTATTTCTTACTCTGTAATCTGTATGCCCCATACCATCCCCAATCCCGCATTGATTACTTACTTGTGTCTGATACCCTGGTACCTAAGATGCGACGTTAACATTGAATAGATCTGCATCTTGGATCGTGCATCAGTTTGGATTCAGGTTCAGACCAATATGGTAGGGGCCATGTTATTCAAATTTCCATCCTATTTGAGAAATTCTTTAAAATTTAAGGAGCTGTTACGATCAAGTTGGGATATGTAAGCCCAGTTCAGTCTAGTGAGCATCAGTCTGACCCTATGCTCTATTGGCAGTCCACAAAAGCCGTATAAAGAGGAGACATCATGTGTTATATTAGTAAGCAAGTTTCCTCAGAATGTTATATTCAAGCACAATGTGCATTGACTGAGGCATATCAAAGTTATTCCACTCACCCCACCCAGGAATATAAACTTCATATATAAACTCCACTTACCCCACCCAGGAATATAAACTTCATTATACTTCTATGAAAATGCATTTTGATACAGTTATGCAGCAGTTGGGAGATAGTAATGTATCTCAAGGCCAATTTATGTTTCACCACCATGGTAATAAACCAGTCAGGCTTCTCTTCAACGTGTTAAAGTTGAAAACCAACAATTATCAGTTGCTTACATACGGCGACCGGGATAAATGATGTAAAGGGGTGGATATAACTGAGCACTCAAGACTATTTTATGAACATNTTTATTCTCAGGAGAGCATTANTGTTTTTGGGATGCTTTGGCANTTCCACAGGTTTCTGTAGAGCAGGGGAATTTATTAACCGCTCCCATAACTGAGGAGGATGTCCTCTCAGCGATTAAAGGTCTCAAACCACATAAAGCTCCNGGCCCAGATAGCTTTGGATCTGAATTCTATAAAATCCTCAAGGATAAAATTGCAAGTCAACTCCACAATTTATTATCTGATATTGAATCAGCATTCTCATTCAATCCATTCTAATTCAGCAGTCTTGAAAATACCACCTATTTTACTGTTGAATACAGATTATAAGTTACTCACAAAAGCTTTGAAATTTATATTACCCACTATCATTAGTTCTGACCAGAGGGGGATTCATTTAGGTGGAGACATTCCATGTTAAATAATCGAAAATTGCTTGTTGTGCTTTATGGNTTTGACACATATATTGTATTGTATGCCCTAACCTATTTTTATCGATTAATGCAGAGAAGGCACAGAGTTGATGGTATATTGATGTTCATCCAAGTAGCAAAAATTTGGTAATCTTAGGTGTCAAAAAAAAAAAATTTTTTTTTACCTATATTCTCTTTCCTGGAGAATTTCAACTGGATCCAAGCCCTGTGGTTTCTGAATTGGGCTGATGCGGTTCTGTTTCTGTTGAAGCTGAACAATTGGAGTAGGCTGTCCCGGTGCAGGTTGGGGTACGGACGGACCTGGCAAAGCGACTGACGGAGGGGCTGCAGCTGGTGCAGGGGACGGTCTTCCACTTGATGGTGGCACAGCAAGTTTCTGAGGAGTACTTGGTACATTAAGATCTGAACTTTGTCCTAACAATGAAAACAGTGAAAACAGTAAGAAGAAATACTCAAGAGCTCAATAAAACTACACAAGGAAGTGTTTACATATGAAACGTAAAAGGCAATCAAGAGACTTGCATAAGAAGAAAACTATAGTAAATAAGTCAGAAATTTTGATTATTCCAGAACATATATATTATAAATGTCACCCGTTACAGGTAAGTTTTTAGAATACATATTCTGTATTCATTGACACTGATTATCATTGCAAATATTTGCATTGTTTGCAATATTTGTGTAAACCATCCTATAATATTCTAAAGTTAAATGTATATGAAAGAGCGTTAGAAAACAAGTGAAGTATCAGAAACTACTGTGCATAACTGCATAACATTCAATGGCTTCAGATTTCTTTTCCCAACAGATTCAGATTGTCCAAAAGTTAGTTTGCTGCCATATTTGGTACTTATGCATGTTCACATATGCTCATACCTTCTGCCCAGGGTTTTAGAGCCATACTGGCAGCATGTCCAGTCATTCCAGGTGCTGCTCCTGCCCCAGTAGGAGGAACAGCCATTGGGTGCATTCCCATACCTTAAAAAAATATGAATAAAGACCAAATCTACCAAACTATCAGACAATTATATACAAAAATNATATCAAACTATGACAGGCAAGAAAATCAGGCATTAATGTTCTACATTAATGCAAAATAACTTTTAAGTGACATATAATAAACTTATATTGCAGAAAGTGATTAGCAAGAGTCTAGGGCTAACTTCCATAGTGATAATCATTTTTCCACCATGTACTATGCAAGAAAAAAAATAAAGGTAAAATAGGACAACAGTCAACAAATTTCCTTGTGTGAAATAAAAGTATTTGCATGTATGTGTGGTACAACAGATCATCACATTGGCGTCTACACAGAGTTCTTTACTTACTTGGTGGTCTGCTGTAATTAGAAGGAGGTTGTTGNGGAGGGGGCTGCTGTTGTGCTTGTGGTGGTTGCTGCTGTGGCTGCTGTGGAATAGCAGGGAGAGTCCTCTTTCCCTGGACAGCAAGCTGCAGATTTTCAGACAATGGTTGTCCTCTGGCTAGCATCTTATAAGCCAATATTTGGGCGCGGAGCTGATGAAGTTGAACTTGGCTAAAGGCAGAGGGTCCACGGCTGGGTTGGCTTATAACTTGTTGGTCACCTTGCATCATAAGTCCAGGCTGAGCTGGTGGTAACTGTGGGGGTGTTGGGCCTCCACCTGACATTGGACTAGCTACATGTTCAGGAGCTCCCAAGGGGGAAGGGTGAGGTGACATATACCCTAAAACAAAAAGGGTCACATAACTTATGTCCTTTGTTTCTTAGTTCTGGTTCTAAAGAACACTGCCACCATCAATCAAAGATCACAAAATGATGCTTATATAAAACAATGTCTTTTGGTAGTTAATATAATTAACATTTAACATGTATCAAGCAATCATAACACGTGAAAAGCTCATAAGTCAGTTTTGACCCCATATGAATTAATCTGCATTAACAATAATGACCATTTGCAGCAGACAATATGTTTATACATTCAGCAACTTCTGAATCAAGATAAATGAAGCCATCTACATGATCCATTCAACCATATGCCAACAAGTACAAATTACTGTTAGCTGTAAACAAACATGAAACTATTTCCGCAATGGTATGACCAGTTTGAGGCAGTCAAATTCTAGAAAGTGCATTATGGTATTTCAGCTGCAGGATTCAAAGGCACAATGAACCCAACACAACCTCCCTTTGCAGTAAAGCTGCTGGTATTGGTCACATGCTGTGAATTACATTAATCCCCAGTTGTGGTTCTTAAGATTTACTTGTTCTAAAAGTCAATTCGTGTAAGCATGTTATGAGGAGGATGCAATACATGATTTTACAAGTGATAATAACAATCATTGTGCGNCTGATGTTNAATCAAGCCATCATGAAAAAACACAATATAGCTGAGGAAGGATACATGACATACTTTGCTACACGTATGCTAAATTCGCACACAGGTAACTACCATAAGATTTTAGCACCTCTTAAAAGCAAGAAGGTGCAGAGGACTGGATTGTTCATAAGGGCTGAAGCCATCACTTACTGTACAATGTACATCCCTCCCCCAGCATGTATGCACACAGCCCTGTGACAGCCCCTAAATTAACAATATTAATTGTTAATAAAACACAAGAAAATGCCTCAGCATCACTGCAGATATAAGTTGCACATATTTGCAAATATATGATGAGCCTCTCGCAACATCACTTCTTTTCTGCTAATGGGGGGTCCTAATTCTAAACAATGAGAGTCCCATAATAGGGTCACATGTGAATGTTTTCAAATTAAAGCTAACTCACCCAGAGATACCCCCAGGCCTTCACAAAGATCATGTGAACCAGCACTCCCTCTCAGCTACTGGTCCCANCAATGCATAATATAATCAAGTATGTATTAAAAAAAGATGCCTATAGCATTTAAACGCCAAGTGCCCGATTCTCATCTGTGACGCAGATACAGGTGACGCTAAATGTCTGCTGTATGTATTTTGAAATGGTTTTGAATACAACCATTTATTTATTTTGTTAATGGAGTAGTATGTTTAAAGGATATATATATATATATATATATATATACACACACACACGTATTCTTGATAATATATAGATAATATAAAGTATTCAGAGAATGAAAAACAATGAAGGCAGTTTCAATATCTTGAACTTAAAGATGGCGCTTGAAACTGTGAAAGACCAAAACAGGCTGGGAAGAGAACTCTTGGAATGAATCCTAATGTAAGCATTGAGGTCTTCTCACTTACGTCAACCTGCTCACGTGAGCTCTACAATGCACTGCACAAAGCTGCTGCTGCTGCTGGAAAATGACTCCCTTAAAACAAGACAAAAATATGTAGGAAATGAAGGGCTACAAAACATTATTTTTTATTGTTTTATTATTGTTATCTAATTAAACCATGTTTAAAAAGTCAGAATGAGAATTTACAGTGCACATATATTGTGATCAGAAAGTCACACTATATGCACTGCAAACAATAACCTATGCCAATAATTAATAACTTAGAGGGCTGTGTGGGCGAGCAAACTCCTATGTTACTCCTCTCTCTATACCTAAAGAGACCTGCAAGAGTAACAGTCTGTGTCATGTGAAGCAGCCCCAAACATTGCCCCTACTATACGATATAACTAACATAGCACGATCTTGGTGGCCAGCGGGGCTAGTCCGCCCAGTCCAGCCCAGCATACAGATCAGCAAGATCACATCCTGGAAGCACATGTGGGGTGCGCTGGGTACAGGACCTTTCCGAGGAGAAAATTGTCCTGTTGAATGGCTCACTATCTGCTGCGAACAGTAATCTATGTAGTGTGTGGCCAGCATCATGCAACATACAATGGCAGATAAAGTAAATGTTTACATTGTGGTTACTGCAGGAATAAGTCAGGATGGGAAGAGAAACAGATTCCATATGTTTCTATTTAGTAATCAATATACGCAACTGAATAAAATCCATCCAAGATACCCAGCGCTAGTTATGCTGCGATATATGAAGTTCTTCAGCAGTCCTCATAACACACCAGATCCCAAAATGAATAGGCAGCTGCTCCCCTTCCAAATCATTCAGTACAAACATTGGGGTATATTTACTAAGCAGGGAATTTGCTGGGGAATTGAAAAGTGGGGAAGTTGCCCATAGCAACCAATCAGATTCAAGCTTACATTCTCCAGTATGTAACATGAAACAGAGCTCGAATCTGATTGGTTGCTGTGGGCAACTTCCCCACTTTTCAATTCCCCAGCAAATTCCCTGCTTAGTAAATATACCCCATTAATTCAATGAAGTCGCACTAACTAATGGGCAGAGACTTGTGATTTTACAGTGTCCGCTACTTCACATGCATGTACATAGCAACTCCTGGTTCCCGGGTAATGGTGTCCCCATCTGTAGTACCCAGGTTCTTCATATTCAAGCCTCTATACTCGCATGTAAGTGAGGTTTGATACTGTTACAAAAGTTTTATTTCAGTGAGCTATTTTCTTCAATCTTTTTATTCAATACATTTTTGGACTACAGCCTCTCTTCTGTTTATACATACAGAATACGTAGATTTATTCTGTTATTGACCATTCCATGTACTCCAGTTCCAGTTTATTTTGATTATGTATATTGGTTTCTAGTGTAATGTTTAAAGGTTTACCTTTTCGCTGATATGTAAGCAATAAACAGCCACATACACAGAGATACTTACCATGGCAAGTAGAATAACACCTTTATTTACACTGACATGCTCTTTCTCCATATCCCATTATCTACAAGCATCCACAGGGAAAGACATTCCCTACAGTGTCTAGACATCAGTGCTACTTAAACACATACTTATAGAATTCCCATAGTGATTATGGTTTTGTCTGCTTATTATACATAGTGTGCACTACTGTGTGATTCACAAAAGTGAAGCATTAAAAGAAAACAAAACAAGAAACTGAAAAAAAAAAAAGCCAATTATATGAGAGCGAGTGAGACAGAGTGGTATTTCCAACACAGAGGTAATCAACATTAGTGGAATTAAGCTTTAACACTACTTTGTAACTTTACTACTTGCATAAAGCACTGAAAGATTATAGACATAGGTTGTTTTATTATTTATTATTAATAACCACCACGGCTTATCAGTTTTTGTAAAATTTAGGTGCCACACAAAAATTTGACATACCATCATGTGTGTACATACACTACACTTGCACCAACTGTTAGTACAGCACTAACAAATATCATTACCTGTCAACTAATATATTATGGGTGGCNGATAATTTGACTATTTTAAGTGACATTGATAAAGCTGCCAACACACAAGACTATTTTTAGCCCAATTCCACAATAATTGTGTGCAAAATACAATTAAAATAAATTCTCTTATAACGAATTCTTAACTGTAACTCCCACAAAGCCTGCTAAATTAACATAGCTAGCATACAATAAGTACAGTAAAGCGGGCCATTCTACAGAACGATAACTGTGCCAATTCACCAATTATCATGAATTGGCACAATAATAGCTCTAATGTGTGGCTCAGATAAAATTCAAAAATATCAGATTATCACTGAAGAAAGGCTGATCTTAATGAATCTGGATTGATATCTTCCCAGAGTGGATGATATTGACAAGTGTGTGGGCACGGTCTGATTACAGGGACCCTGTACCCACCCCCTTTAAGGACTTTATACACAGAGAAATTCTGAAGTTTCAGATATTTCACCTATTTAGACTTGGGCCAGGAGAGATCACGTCACAGCATTAATAGTGTTTGCAGCAGATTACATTTCCCTTTCCCATTTCTATACAACTTCTCTTTGCCCAGGTGTAAGGCTTCACCTGCTTTCCTCTTATGGTCAGTATCTGGATTGGGTCCAATATTATTTCCTATTAGGGATACAAACATTCAGTTGTTAATTGAAAAAAGCAGAAAGAAAATCCATGGAGCATCATATTGTAACTCTAAAGTACAGGGATACTCCAGATATATACATTACAACAAGCAGAAATACACTATATCAGAGTGTAACTCCCCATATACCTGCATATAATGCACAATGCATTACCAGGTAAAGAAACACCATGTCTGCGGTAACTGTATTAGGAGTCAATATGTCATAGGAGGTAGTAAGGAACAGAAGAATATGGGAACATTTCCAGTCACAGTAAAGGAAGAGATTTATTGTACTCATTTTATGTACAAAAACAGAAGAATGTCTCTTTCGCTGAGAAAAACAAATAATACTATTGCTGATGTAAATATAATAAGAAGGCAGCTCTGCAATGTTTAGCCGAGAGGACAATATCTACCGCGAGCGTCTTACATACAGCTCTAGCCAAGGTTCAATACTTCATAGACTATGCTGTGCATAGGGAAACACATAGGTCTTCCTCTCCTGGTGGTGAAACCTTGGTGCAGTTATAACAAATCCCTCCATATACTGAGCTGGTGTATGTAGAGACACTAGAAGAACACATTTATCCCATTTGCACTTTTCTAGCCTGTGCTGCTTCC
The DNA here is from genome assembly GCA_016617825.1 of Platyplectrum ornatum. Classification (NCBI taxonomy): domain Eukaryota; kingdom Metazoa; phylum Chordata; class Amphibia; order Anura; family Limnodynastidae; genus Platyplectrum; species Platyplectrum ornatum. Next base: position 30,092 of record JABWIB010005395.1, read on the forward strand.
CATACACAATATCCACTATTATTCTCTCTTTACAAGAACAAATGCTATAGATTTGCTTGTACCCCCTAACAAACTTTAGTAATCCTAACCAAATGAAAAGCGCATGATGGGNACTGAACTAAGGTGACCTAATAAATGTATTGGTTTTGTTGTTTTAAAGGACCAACAAATATGTTACAATTGCACCAATACATATAATAGACAGAAGACAGATATTCGGATGGCTCGTTTCCAGCACGGTATGGCATATGAATGAAGACGTTCCTGCTGATGTGTGGCACAGTGGGGGATATCTGGGATTGTGTCCTCCGTCACTGCTGGGCTGATTAATACCTTCTGTAGGATACTGCATTATTGTGTAATAAACACACACTTATCAGCAGGACACTGTTGTTCATACAAAGGATCAGGACAATTAGGAACTATTAGTGCCATTTCAGCATATGGAGCTCCTAAGAGTTCTGTAGTTGATGCCACTATTGAATAGGGAACTCACATGAGATCCAACTGTCCTATACACATACAATACACAGTCTAGTGAGCGTTCATGCCAGTGCCTTATACATGAATTCATCATAGCTCTGCCTGGTGCATTATGGTACCAGGACACCACACATTTCCCCACTATCCGAGATGTTCTGGATCTTTCCACATTACAGGAATATGCCTGTCCTGACACCGAGAGGGGTTTCACACAATGGTTTTCCTTTAAAAGAAGCAGCAGGGGTTCAAAGGTGAACCCTTTACACCACTTCCTAAAGGTCACAGAAGTCACACACACTGTGTAACGTCTGGGTCTAGACATGAGTGACAATGCCAGTGTAACATTTCTAAATATGCTTAAGCCACACAGATCATGTTTTCAGTCACTGAATAGAATACTAGTAATAGGGTTATGTGATCCATAGACACAGCACTACTAAAAACTTTGTAATATTGGACCAGATCAAAACTTATAACCTGAGGAAA
>JABWIB010005396.1:3691-16619 GCA_016617825.1 Platyplectrum ornatum
CCTCCCCCTGCAATTCAACATGGTTATGCCCACACTTGAAAAATCTTAAGTCTAGTTCTCTTTATTTCACTTTAATTCCTTTATTTCACTTTAATTTCACTTTAATTCCTATAAGACTTCTCTTGCGCTTCACCCATTTTCTGGAAGTCTCTTCCTCAGTGCACCAACATGCATATGCTCCCAGTTTTGCAAATTGTGAAATTTATAATTCCAACAGAGGGGTGGATTGCTATAGTACGTGGTGTGCTAATGGGGAACCACAAGTAAAGCTCTTTTCCCTTCTATAGAAGAAGCAATGATAAATCTAAAGTTTAAAGGTTGGGTCCCTGAGTGGAAACTATTGCAAAGGAAGAGTGTAGTTTTCTATGCACTGGCACATATACATGGATACAGTATGCAGATATGATACAGTACACTCTATCCATATATAGAATGAGGTGACATCATAATTGCCCATAGAAGATAGCAGGAATCTGGTTGCTGTGGGCAACACCTACATTTTTCTTTGTATATTCTTAAATAGACAACTTTCTGTCACAAAAACTGGCCACACACTAAAGTGATTATTGGTCAGTGTTTGAAGTGGAAATGTATGGTGGTATGGAGAACTAGAAGTGGTGTTATGGAAAATAATTGAAGTCAATGGATATTTAATCAATTAAATCAGTGGGAGAAGTGACTGATGGCATACCACTTTATACACCCCACCCACTTCGAGTGCTCGGTCCAGTAATATTCATCGGATGACCCGACGGCTAATCGCTGTTGTGTGTGTTCTATATTACCATTGACTGATTATCTAATGATAAATATCTAATGATATTTTGAAGCGCCTTGAGTTTAATGGCATGAACATTTACCATACCCAGGCTTCTCATGAAGCCTGTCAGTGTCTAAGGTCCTGCAACACTATCTGTGTCCCCTTCTATTTTCACACTAGCCTACGCATCCTTTTTATTTTAGCTTAACGCAGGCAGTAGGCATCCCCCGTCAGGATTATCGGTCCCAGCAAGAGTAGTGCTTTCCATAGTGGAAAACCATCCCAGTTAGCTGTATTCTGGTCTTCCACCTGTGCACTAATACATGGTGGAGCATTAGCATACTGTAACTTGGAGGCTTACAGTCAATAACAAATAGTCCATTATTCTGCTGAGCTGGCAGGAGGTAGCGTTTCCCATATACGGACTTTGCTCAGGTTCACTTGGGGTTCTGTTTACAATAAAACTCAGTGCTAACGTTGACAAGTTCCACACGGGCCTGGAAATAAAGTTGGAACTGAAGTTAGAACAGAAACTATCTCCTGTTAACACTCCAAGCCAGATTATAAACTGAAAAGTTATTTTCTTTTACAAACAGTGAGCTAATCCCCATAACTGCTGACTGGTTCAGGAGGTGATGGATGTTCCAATTTCAGCTCTTATACAGGATCGCTTAGGGAGAGGCGGCGCCTCCGCAGGGACATTAGAGCACTAGTACTTTTCCGCTCGGTACTAATGCCTGTAAATTTGGAATGCAGTTCTCTAAATGAACGTGGAGGAGATAAAGGCCACTTGACCCGCAGATGAATGTTTTTTATTATTACAGGCGATTGATGCCAAAGGTGAAGCTCTCATGTTCCACTATTGTCATTATTACATTATGTTATTTGTTTCCCTGTGTCAGGCTGAAGAACAGTCTCTTCTGTTTTATTATAGTCTTTATTCTGCGTGTAAACACATAGTACTAGATTTGGCACAGGCCTTACTAGAGCGCCCCGGGGACTGAATGCATTACACAGAGCCGAGTTTGAGGAGACTTTCCTGACTGTGTGGTCCTCCGCTATTTTCGGTAACATCCACACATATACAAATGTTATTTCAGTTCATGTTTGTTTAAAAAATGTCTGGGTAGAACAGGAGGCAGAGGTGTCCAGACATATCATCTATAAGCAGAGCCTGGATTTGGTCTAACCTGGCTGGTCCCATCTGTCATCTAAGCCAGGGCTAGAAGCGGGTATTTTAATGTTGGGGTATGACCCTTTCCGGACCCATAATTTTTGTGAAAAAATGTTCTTCAGTCCATGGGGGGCGTGGTTTATACAAGGGGGCATGGCCGGTAAAATGTGGCAGTATACCATACCGGTATATATACCAGCCCTGATCTAAACCACTTTGCATCATGTATCAATACCCAATGTCCAATAGATGGAAGTCTGCAAGCGGGACCCTCTTACCCACCAGTTTCTCTGTTACCACCCAGTCCTAGATTTACTAAACTGCAGGAAATGCAAAATAGAGATGTCGCCCCTAGTAACCATTAACAATCAGATTCTTGCTCCAGGTTGGCAGTGGGCTTACCTCCCAACTTATAGCCCTAGGAGAGCGGGACACATAAGCCCCGTCCCCGTCCCAACAGACTCCGCCCCGGCCCTGCCCAACTCTGCCCCTGGTCCCGCTCAAGCCCCGCCCCTTCCAATGCCGCGAGTCGCTGCAAATGTAATAATATAATAGATAAATATGAAAAACACAGTTTGTTCCTTTAGCGGGACAAACTGGGAGTCAGGAGGGACCAAAAGCGGGACTGTCCCCCAAAAGCGGGACTGTCCCGCTGAGTGCGGGAGGTATGTATAAGGGTGGGGCAGCGGGCATGTTTTATGCAAATAACGCTCCAAGCCCTGCCCCAGAGTCAGTGGTTTACATTGGACTGGTTGCTCCAACTTCACATAAGACGCGCATGCTATTTATATTACCACTGAGTATGGATCAAGAGCAAGTGCTCCCAATCAGCATTGAACCATCACAATTTAATAACGCGCTTTCCGAGAGACTCTACAAGTAAATAGCAGTGCTTCATTAGAGCTAATCATGTGTGAAGACTAGCAGCAGTCGGCTGGGCTCTGTCTGTAGTCTGGGAGCGCAGGACGCAGAGTGCTCTAGGTCAGTGGAAAGTTAATGGGCCTCTGGTAAATCACAGCGGCCTGTTCAGCCCACACAAAATCTGCAAAAGTCTCTACATCCATCCAGAGGAAGCGGAGGAACTGATAGACACTGATAGAACTGATAGACACTGACGACCTCCCACCACAGCCGCTGCCCACTCACATTACTGTCATCTCTCTGTGTGGAGTACACATTGCATTTCAGCTGGACGGCAACTATTAAAGCCCCAGTATAAATAAATATTACATCTGCTGTAATTGGCATAAAGGATTTCTGTGTAAATTATTCCTCTAGATCAAACTTTGTTATACTCCTCAGCTCCCTGATTTGCTCCTGAAATTGTAATTGAACTGTAATGCCAGTAGGAAAACTGTAAACCTATCACTAATAATATACACACCCCTCTCCAAGGGGAGAAATAAAGAGTTAGGGCAGATATGTAATATGTACATGGGATAAAGCTGAAGCTGCAGTGATCCGCGTCTAACCACTCCCCTTGCGCAGACAGTTACCACGGCTTAGCTTAACTTTTTTGACTGCAGCCAATGTAAAGTAGCGACAGTACATAAGTCTGAATGGTAAACATCAAGGCTATTCGGTCAAAGGGTAGTCAATTCACCTAAACCTACTGGGCGAAACGCGTCTCAATCTGGAAGCGCAGATATAAATGCAAATGAAGAGGAAATAGAATGCGAAATGTTCTTACTCAGGAATGGGTAAAACCATGTTGAATTGCAGGGGGGTAAAATGAATGTCAGTGTGTGCATGCAGGGAGAATACTTTATTGTTGCATGTTGCACACAGATACTGACCAGCGTTACTGTTACACTGTTATTACACTTGGGCTGGAAACATCATCTCTCACCTGTAATACTGATTGCAACTAATTAAATTAAAAATGTTTTATTTAACTCCCCTGCAATTCAACATGGTTTTGCCCATGTTTGAGTAAGTCATTAGTGCCTAAGGATCTGAATCTGGCCCACTGAGATGAGCTTTCTCCTATTCTGGGTTTTCTCTGTGTGTCTGTACATCGGATAGCATTTCCCGTACCTGTTCTCTCCCTCTCCCATGGCATACTGTATCTTTTCCCTGCAGGCAGAATGAACAGCTGGTTGGGGCTGACTTAAAATTCAACAGAACTTTTCCCAAAACTATTTGTAAGCTGTGTACAAAGTTAAACAATAGCTGAGTGATGGGGATTATTTTCTTCTGTGTATTTATGTTTCTCTTTGTCATATTAATTGGATCTGCTGAAAGGCACGCTGTATAATTTATGAAGTGCTAAACTAGCATTAGAGGTGAAGCTTTCAAATAGCATTCAAAGCGTGATTAACTAAGTGGAAGGGTGTTGTAAACCAGAATATTGCAATACAATGTACCATGTAAATGTACCCATAAAATATTCCTTAAAGCTACAAGCTATTATCTTCATTCTGCATATGGTTATTAACTTGATGCGGTTGCATTAGACAATGATACACAACAGTATGGATTCTCAATAGTATAATCAGTCAAGAGGTAATTGATGTTAATGTAAATGAGTGTTCTGATGAGCATTGAGGAGTAGAGATATTACCTATAGTAACCACTTACCTCCTATTGCTGTCATTAGCTGCACCCATCCCCTGTCTATATTCATGGTGGATTTGTGTGTTGTAACTTGTATCACTTTAAGTTGCCTTTTGGTATGGTATTTTTCTTTAATATATATTAGATATATAGACACTTGCAGAACATACAATATGATCAATAACATGGGAGCAAGAAATCTGGTCATTGATGTAGTACAAACAGAGGATATATAAAATATATACAGTATTAATATTAAGTCATTTGGGGCTCAGAAATACTATACTGTCCATGCTATAATACTATAATGACTGCTGTGGCTGTAAGTATTAAGTCCAGATGAATAAAAGAATAATTGTCCAACTCTGGAGTAGTGTAAACTTTAAAATAATTCCCATAATAACCCTCAGTGTCTTATTCATCAGTGTACATATTCATACAGAGACTATGGCCTAAATTCACTAAGTGGGGATTTTGCTGAGGATTTGAAAATCACCTCCCCTGCAATTCAACATGTTTTTACTCTTGAAAATTTTTTAGATTGGAACAATTTATCTTATAGTGTATGGTCAGCTTAAGATTTCCATTTATCCCTCATGTAAAATGGAGAAATCTGGATTGTACATAAATGCCCTTACAATCCAAACATTTATACCTCCCCCCATTGAGCAGCCACACTTCCACCTCTACCCGTCTGGGTTTAGTGCCAGCCGGAAGAAAGAAACAGCAAACTTTAAATACTTTGATCAGGGGGCCTGGAGAGACTGAGATGGAGGAAGGGTCCTGTAGAGACAGAAGTGGAAGCCTGAAGTGGTCTCAATAGATAAGTTAATAAAATTTCCTGTTATTAAAACTACATAACTAAAACAAATGTGATGGTTCCTATGTCTTTTGTCTTTGCGGCTCCTTGTAAACATTATTGAGACACTAAGGGTACCTTGAAGTGAGAACGTTTAGAAACCACTGGGCTAAAGCAATTTCCAATTGTCTGCACAAATGACAGCATGTATAAGACTGTGACTTTCAGCTGCCCTGTAGCTACCCGAGAATTATTGGATTTGTCATAGTACATGACCTGGAGGCGCTGGTAATGAAGTAATGTTCTATACAGGAATAAGTGTATATAAAACACAGAAGCTGGCTGTTTTAAAGACGGACGCTGGTTATCTGAGCTATGGAGTACGTGTGAAACTTTTTCTTGGCTCGTGACAGTAAGGAAACACATTGCACGATTGTTATGAACTCCGGGATGACGCAGGATGGACACCGGTGTAACTAGGGTCTATTGCACAAAACAGGTACAAAAGTAGTAAGAGTAACCGACTACACCGCACTAAGGTAGATAGAATACACAGAAAATGGCGCTCCTGGAATAGAGTGCAATGAGGCAGGTACAGGGGCATAACTAGAATTTGTGGGCCCCATAGCAAAATTTCTCAGGGGGCCCCCAACTTGATCTGGCACAGGCGTTGTAGCGGTGCACGTCCACATCCTGGCTACCGGAAGTCACGTGTACCACAGTGTAACTGCAGACACCATCTGCCCATCGTCTGCTGCTCTGTGTATTAAATCTTCAGTTTAACACTTAGTCCCGGGTCCGCAACCCCCCTCCTAGCTATATAACCAGCGTGCTCTATAGCACCTGTACCTCCCGCACCTTCTATAGTTACGCCAGTGGGCAGGTAGAATATATAGTGACAGGGAGCAGTGACTGCACATATACAGAAAGAGACAATAAAGCACTACCGGATAGAGGCAGGGAACCACAACACACACCAGACAGGGACAGCAAACAAGGAGCAATAACCCACACCTGGCTCTGGGAGGAAGGAGAATATAAAGCCAGAGCACAGGTGCTGGGAATAATGAAGACAGCCGGTGATTCGCAACATTGGCCTCTAGGGGCAGGTCATGGTAATAACAGCTCATAATATATAATCTGTAAATGCTCCTAGAGGTGGGACAGGATACCACAGTCCACGATGTAACAACAATTCTCCTATGATTTTGAAAGTAAACGGTTTATTTATAGCCTGTGGTTCACATGTATCCCAAGACAACAGTGTAAGGCAGGAACATCAAGGTGTGTTATCCATTCCTCATCCACATGATAGTATGTGCACTCCACTTCAATACTCGTTGAATGGGTGAGTATGGCAACAGTGTACCTAGTATGGAATGAGGTCAAGTAGCACTTTGGATATCATGCAGATACATACTCACTACCAATATATATTATGTATATTTCCTTTTACATAGTTTTGCACTTATTGAGTACATATTGTAAAAATTCCATTGACACATCAAGATATTAAAGATGTCCTTGTCTGATACAGCTGATACCACCATAAGGGCTTGCCCAATTGTTCCAAGTGCCACCAGAGAGAGGCTTGAGTACAACTAATTAAGCGATTATGGAAAGGGTAAGGGACTGGCCAGCATAGGTGTGCGAGACACATACCACAAGATATGTGGCATGTGCACATAACTGGCATGGCCAGCATCACTACACCACCCCCTTGGCAGATCCCATCAATACTGAGAGGAAGCACTTGGCACGAGGCCGGCTGTGCTGTACTAGTTAGCAATTATATGTGGCTATGAGATTTTCTTATGTAAACCTTTGGAGAGGTATCCAGTGAAGCGTGCTGAGCCTCTGCTGTGCTTTCCGCATCTGAACCTCTCAGTGGCTACTGTTTATTGCTGTAATTGGCAATCTCTGTCTGACTCCCAATTAAATACCCTTTAAATAATTAAAGATAGTTAAAGCGATAGATATAAGTTTGTCATTTTGTTGTTAGTTGTTTACCATGATATTGTATTTCTAAAGCTCATTGGGGTCATTATTAAGAATACTTAAACACTGGTTATGGGCTTTTTTTGTATTTTTTTGCATTTCTGTTATTAAAATCTGTACAAATTAGACGTTACCTTTCAGTGAAAGTTCCACAGTGATCATAGGATATTGAAGATATGATGATCTATGCGCTCCAGACATTCTTAATATGCAGAAAACANATGCACACAATATACAGAAACTTTATGGATAAAGGTCAAAGGGGTATATTTACAAAGCCGTGAGATTGCTGTGAGTTTGGTTTTCATGGGCAGCATCCCCACTTTTCAATCAGAATCTCACCGCTTAGTAAATATACCCCAATGTCTTAATTGCCAGGGCAGATATAAGGGGTGATGCGCCGGGATGGTGGGTGGCTTTGCGGGACCCCTTTAAAATGTAAAATTGGAATGGGGACCCCCATCAGCGGTAATTTTGCCACCACGATTGTGGCAAAGTTTTTACCTAAAGTAAAAAAAAAACCTTAATGCCTACCCGTTTTACCACTTAGCAGGACAAACTGGTAGGTGAGCGGGATAGTGGGGCACTCACCCATAAGCAGAACTGACTGCAGGACTATTGGCAGGTATGTGCTATGACAGGACTGTAGGAACACTGTCACCTCCAGAGTAGACAGTTATAATTCTATATAATACACATTCATGGCACTCAATCCCATCTACAAATGTAAAAGTCTGTGGAACCTGACAAATTGGCTTCTTCCTCCTCTGTGTCTGAAATGCTATCACAAATGAGCCCTGTTATTTCCGTACAGCACAGACAATATAAATCTTGTTATCTCAGCTAATACCAGACGCCCTTTTCAAGGCAACGCGCTATAGCTTGGATTAGAGTAGCAGCAGAAATTGCACAAATGTATACAAAGCAAAGACTCCAACCCGTGATTGTTATCAGAGAGGATTTAATGCTTCAATCCATCCCTTTTATTTCTGCACTATAAGTACACTTCTTACCATTACGTGTCTTGAAATAGTAGCTAACACTCTAAAACCTGCCAAAACAAATAGAAATCAAACAAAANAGTTTTTGAACTTCAGATCATTTGATGGACTTCTATAGAAACCTTGGCTTGATACAGTATGTATTTTTTTTATCATCAACACAATGCTATTTATATATCAGTGCCCTTGGATATGACAGATATGCTCTGCATCAGATACAGAACAAGTTATCTGTATGTAAGGGGACGATTCAATCCCCTTTTAAAACGCGAAAAAGCCGGCTGTGTGCTTTTTCGTGTCTATTACGGTAGTGGTTTCTGTTTGTGTAAGGTGGGAAAAACTTTGCGCATTATAGATGGACCCCTAATTGTCTTATGTCTTTATTTTTAATACACGAAATATGACCTTCAAAAATTCCTGTTACTGGCCGTNTAATTGTTTCCATGGGGTGGATCGTGTGACAGGCAATGGATTTGGACTCCACTTATCACGTCCTACTTCTTCTTTTCCACTGGGCGTTTAATCAAGGTGCTTTTCCATCCCTGCCTCCTGTTATATCATCCTTCTTCCGCTACTACCACTCATCTGGGCTCAGATTCCACTCTGCATGTGTTTTTCTTCCTCCCAGTAGCTGCCTGGTCTTCCTTAGATCAGTCAGCACATAACTGGGTCATCTGCTGGGGAAATAGGAGCAACCAGGGAAGTAACAGTCCTCTCTTAAATACTCGTAGCTCTGATTCATACATACAGGCCTGAGAGGATCAGCTGGACATTTGCAGGACTAAGTTAAAGTAGAGATTGCTCCAGGGGGTATTTAAATACAGTAAGGGTTGGGTTCAGCCATTTACATACTGTCCATCATTCCGCGCCCATCTCAGTATAATGTAGGGGTGAAGGCAGCGCTGGATTAACCCCGGTGCGATCAGGTCCCCAGGACCCCCACACGTACGGCCATTTCTAGGGGAACTCACATAAATGGGACTGAAATGGAGGCTTCACACACAAAAGGGTCAGAAATGGAGAAGACTGGACAAATATAGATTGCTTAATATATATGTATTTATCAGGGTTGCCGACTTTTTTGGTTTCCCCTGGGAGAAAGACGTAAGGATGGGGGTGGGATGGAGGGCTTGATTTGCATCCAACCCCATGATGATAAATTCATACTTCTACTATGGTTAGGTGCGATTTTATGTCATCAAATCCCCCTCCCCATATTAACGATCGGGCTGAAGACAGTGATTTACATTGGATCACTGCCTTTATTCCAGGTCCTGGGAGATATATATTACACTTTATAAGTGATTGATACATAAGGGGACAATTTAGTCAGCTGCCAATTAACCTACCAGCATGTTTTTTTGAGATGTGGGGGGAAACCGGAGCACCCAGAGAAAATTCCACACAGGTACGGTCCGGGCCAGGAAATCAAACTTGCAACCTCAACACTGTGAGGCATCAGTGCTAACCACTGAGCCCAAGGCCCCCAAAAACCTTTATCTGACATGAGAGTCTGCATCTACGGGTGGGGAAGGCCACAGGTCCTGTATTCATGATTTGCAGTAGTCTGGCTCAGGTCTATTGTTGCTATAGAGTGTGCACTGTGTCACTGTGTTACACTGGTTGTGTCAATGTTTTGCTGTATACCATATGTCTCTGTTCATATCCAGTGCTAATTGTATTGGAACTACTGAGATGTTACATTAAGATGTATTGAGCAGCAGTTTCATAGATGACATGTCAAGTGCCATTTACACAGTCTGAAGCACCGATACGTCACATTATTGTGCTGCACAGAGCTGCTAGTAGTATTCTAAGTGTCTGATAAGTGTGTTGACACATTGACTTGAATTGAATGTTGGCACCTGTAGCCTTGTAAACTCAGAGAANAAGTCTCCGTACGCCACCTTTGACGACCACACAAGTGTATTGTGCCATAATGCTCGTTCACATCGCCGTCCGTGAAATCCATGCATAGGTCATGTTATATCAATGTGCTTGATCCAGGTTGACGTTGCGTGCCGATCCTCTATAGCCCTATATCCGGGACGGCAATGACAGGGATAAAAAGCCAGAACTAATCTCTTTACTCTCCTTCTACAAATTGCTTCTTTCTCTTGTCTTTTGTCTCCTGTCTCCATCCACAGGCTGTGCAGTACATGCTGGCCTCCCTGCATTCAGAACTTGACATTCAAAGGTACTTGATGAAAATTGAATCCTCTCAGAGAGTTAGTACATTATTTTTTCCTGTGTTTCGTGGTTTTTGCGGCCTGATATTTTCTCTTCTAACCATGCAGTTTGCAGTGAGATTGAACTGGATGGGGGGGGGGGGTGCATGAATAAAACCAGAGTGTTGGCATGTTCTAAGTGTGTACTAATAAGGGTTGTTATTCAGTCATACATAAGCCTACACAACATAACATAGAACCAGATTTACTATAAGGGGGCATTGTCCCAGAGCTAGGGTCTGAAAGTGTCCCCTTTCAGTAAGCGGGAGCACGGCATTCCCAATCTGACTAAAGTCGATACAGAATTCAGTCCTGCTTATGGGTCAGGGGTAGAGGGGGTGGTATAATAAGGTAAAGCAATCCTCTANTGCAGNGGTAGGCTTCCTGCGGCTCTCNAGGTGTTGCCAAACTACAAGTCCCAGCATGCCTTAGGTACTACACAGGTCTGATCACCGTACATGCATGGTGTGGAAATCTAAGGTGTGCCCTTCTCCTGTAACTCTACTAGCGGGGGTTGACCTGTCCCCACTCGGCATCAGTTAAAGCTGGCCAATGATTGACAAAATTCGTAAGTGTCCCCCCCCCCCAAGTGACATTATGACGTCATGATGTTGCAACGTCACAACGTCCATACGGGCCTGGCCGGCAGATCACTTAGACGTCATTATTGCCATATGAGTGAGTTGGCCTACCATAACAACAGAGGGAACCTTTATACTTAATATGCCATCTTCACACTCTTTAGACACTAATAGACACTATGGGGCCGATTCAATCCCCCACAATCCACCGCAGTTCACAGTGCATTGAATCGGCCCTATAGACACAGTATAGTACATTGCCTATATCAAGATACATTGGAGCACATTTACGTGTTGTCCTTTAAACAGAGAAGAGGAAAACACCTGCTAAGTGCCTATAAATATCAGATCGTCAAATAATGTCACCTTGGATTCGAGACGTGAACATGGACATACATTTCAATGTTTCCATGTGACCTGAGAGACGTGATGGAAATTGCCCGGCCACATTCACTTCACAGGGTGTTTCTGGATGAAGAACCCTCTCAGACACGTTGTCGTGAGGGACCGGCCATAAATAAAGACAACATGAATGAAACAACGCATGTGAAAGCTGAAAAGACTATGAACTAAGGAATCAGGAACCGGCAGATCGCTCGTCTGAACCACAAGAGCTAGAGCGTGGAAAAGTTCTGTCCCAGTGATGAGACTCTGAGCTCCTGGAGCCCCCCGCTACCCCCAGCTCCTCTCTCATTAAAGAGAACGTTAAACAGGTGGTGGCAGTATGATCGGATAAGATGCCAGGGGCTGACTGGTAAGTATTGCTCACTGGCAACAATTTGCCCACTTGCCCACCGGGAATATATTGTAAAGTGCTCAGCCAGCACTTTACACAATCTATCGGAGGATCTGTGTCAGTGTGACAGGCTGGCTGTACTGTGGAGGGGGGCCGGGAGGGCGCTCTGTATGGCATTCTATCATGCAGGGTGCCCATTTCACATTTGGAGGGGGGGGATTCACCCCTTACCCCCCCCCCTCTTTTTAAAGCATATGGCTAAGACTAGCTTCATTTCAGTCTGATTACATCAGTATGGTACAGTGAAAATGGTATGACATAGAGGATATAATGGAAGTGGATGGCAATGTATAGTTTTTCTATTAGAGGGGTGAATCTATGGCATACCCCTGTATACACCCCCACATTGAGCCCCTGGTATTGTAAGAACAATGTATTGCTTACATTCTGTGCATGCTACGATTAGAGCAATCCTCTGTGACTTGTAATATGTGTATAATCATCAGTGGGCTGTGCATTATATCATATACACTGTAAATATTGTAGCACTCTGACACATCATAATGCNGGCTAGAAATAATGCAGCTGGCTCCTGCTAATTGCACAGCAGATACATCCAACTGATTTCACAGCAGGATGCCAGATTATACCTAATATTGTATTAGCAGCATGTCACAGACATGACCTCCAGATGGTCCGTTCTCAGCGCTGGTTATTTTTGTCATATAATTACAATTTAATAGCATTGACAGACGTTGACAATTGTTAGAAGGCGGAATCGTCCGCTAATGAAATTGTAACTAATAAAATGCAACTTATTCTTAGTATACAAAGCATACAAATCGCTTTATTAACGGAGGGCATNGGGTTAAACAATATCACATTTTATTTGTTTTCTACTTGTGTGGCTATTATTTTTATATATCTTATACTAATTCTGAGATCTGTACAAGTAATACACTAATACCCCGTTCACATTACCTCNAATGAGCTNTCTTTTTTATGAAAAAGCCGACTGCAGTGAAAAAGCCGCCTTCTAAACTCAGTGTGAACGCTCCATTTACAAAAAAGCTGCCTTTTTCAGCTAATCTGAAC
>JABWIB010005398.1:5215-23458 GCA_016617825.1 Platyplectrum ornatum
TGGTATGGACATTTAGAAGTGGTGATATGGACATTTAGAAGTGGTGGTATGGACATTTAGAAGTGGTTGTATGGACATTTAGAAGTGGGGGTATGGACATTTAGAAGTGGTGATATGGACATTTAGAAGTGGTGGTATGGACATTTAGAAGTGATGGTATGGACATTTAGAAGTGGTGGTATGGACCTGTAGAACTGATGGTATCAAAACACAGAAAATAATAGAAGTGAATGGAGATTTATAGAATTTCAAATAAATGAGTGGGAGAAGAGACAGTATTACATACCCCTTTATACACCCCCACTTCCAGGCCTGATTATCACACAAGTTAAAATGTGACAGGCAGCCTAGTGTCACTATAAATGAAAAAGTAAATGTAATAGATTGCCAGCAAATCTGCAATGCATATTTGAGTGTTACTGTAATAAAACATAAAATAACATTATAACTGCATTTCTATATTGGAAGAATTCTATAGAGGCGGATATGGTAACAAATATTTGTGACACTTCAAACATTTAGCATTTTTAACACTGAAAATGAAAGTTGTTTACGCCCAGTACACTTATTTGTTTTGTTTTATAACAGTTTTTGGATGTGGGACCTCAGTGTGAGTCACTGCTTAGGTAGGGAGTGCCGTCAAATCAACCTTTATACGTTTCGGATATGAAAACAAACCCTATCACAATTACTAAAAGTTATGTCAACAAAGAAATGATCTATGTAGCAATCAGCGTTAATGTGTTATTGCTGATAGTCACTTATTTTGTCTTGAATATGATCCTTAATGACTGCATGCATTCTGGGTGTGATCTCTCCATACGCCCATTCCACTAACATTTAATTAATATGTATATAATCTTATTAGAAATCATTAAACTTTCACTAAAGACCCTGCCCACACACTGCATGATATCATACTCCCTGGGACAATATCAAAGAACAGATTATTGTCCCAGAGCCATTCTGCGATGATAATCTGACCTTTTTAAATTTTATCAGAGCCATCCACCAGAACAATTATTGTGCCAATTCACTACAATATTTATACATGGGTGAAATTATTCCAAGAGAATAATAAAATGTTGCCGATTAGGGTGTGCAATAATTGGGATGGTAAGTTGCTGGTTATTCTTTATAAAGCCCACACAGCAAAATGAAACAAACAGAACAACACTGGAACGATGCCTTTAACGTACGGTTATCCTTCAGTAGAGAAAGAGAAATATTTTACACAGCAGAAAACACTGATGAAACATTATTTCCCGTATTACCTTAAGTATAGTTACTATGGTGATCATGTCTATAGCAGAATTGTGGCCTTGGTGTACGTTATTGTTGCGTGGTATTCACTTGTAAGTCAGTAAAATGTCATTGTGTGGGCAGAAATCAGATACAGAAAAGAAGAACTATATCATGATATTATGAAATGATAAAATATAGAACTTTAGTTTAATTCTCACCTGACCCCCATTTTACAGTCCATAACGCAAGGCTCATCAAATCCATTGAGAAGGTCGTCCAGTTGGATATAATTTTCCCCATCTCGCTCAGTCACCCCGTGGAATTTGGGAGCGACGAGGGCCAGTGGGTCGTTCATTAGCTGCTTAAAGCACTTTTCTTCATTTTCAGAGTATCGTTTTAAGATGGTTCCCCCTGCTGCAGCTTTGAAACTCCCTGGAAAATAAAATTATATTTTGACATTTCCAGAAAGTGACAGCTGTTATTTATCTAAAGAAATACATAATAATAATAATAATAATAATAATAATAATAATAAAAATAGTAATCATAACAACAACAACTGTAATAACAATAATTAATGTCACATGTGAATAGACAGAATTTATTATTAAAAAAAATCAAATATGGCTAAAAATGAAATTAAAATGTCATACACATACTAACAGTAATTACTGAAAAACATGTAAACATAGTTTTAAAGCAAAAGCA
Organism: Platyplectrum ornatum; assembly: GCA_016617825.1. Lineage (NCBI taxonomy): Eukaryota > Metazoa > Chordata > Amphibia > Anura > Limnodynastidae > Platyplectrum > Platyplectrum ornatum. Next base: position 7,169 of record JABWIB010005398.1, read on the forward strand.
AAAAATACTATCATTTCCATAGTGACTGTGACCCTATCAAGGTTTATGAATATTTTTAATGTTTTCTATCACATACAAGAAAATGTCAACTGGAATCTCATTGGTTGCTATGCATAACATCTCCACTTTTCCATTCTCAAAGTTTAGTAAATCTATAGACCCTAGTGGCTGACTTTGAATAAGGTTTATGGTCCAGTTGTCTCTATAATGCTGTTTGCTTGTCTATTACACAAATCACAACACTTGCCGTTAGAGACCACACTTTGAACCCTTACTGGTAAAAATTGGTTATGACTCATAGTACATACTGTCCTCTCATAAGCCTCTACCAGGAGCTGGATTATTCCTGAATTCCAGGAGCTCACGTATACTACACTTTACATGGCAACAGTTTATAGCTGCAGTTATAAAACCAAATCTGTGATAATAAAATCTATGCAAAACCTGGGTTTTTGGCAGTGCAGTCAATGACTAGTTCAATCACACTAATCAGCGTTAACAGGCTTATAAGAGGTAGTGAAACTATGACACTTCTCCTACTGTTTCAGTCACACACTGATAAGTAATATTATATCATAACATGGGAACCTGCAAATGTATCAACATGAGTCATAGCTGCCCACTGTCTGCAATTTCCTGGACTGAACCAGCTTTTACAGCTTGATGTCTTAAGGGTCCCTGAAAAGTTTAAATGTGGGTAGGAAAAATGGTCTGGGATGCTTGTGGGGGCTTCAAACATTCCCTGCAGAACTAGTATGGGAACACAGAAGGAAGGGAGGGTCGCATGTAACCCCTGCTCCATCATTGTCGGCGATGGACTTTGGAGCTACCTGTACAGCCCCTGGAGTTAGGGCCTAGCACCCATGCCTCAGGCTCTGTTCCTGCCTTCCTGCACTCCGCTTACCCTGGTGGGGGAAATCCATGTCCCTATCTGCCGCCTCCACCCCTGGAAGATGCTGGGACGTATTGCCACCTTTAAAATGTCAATCCTTTTGAAAATCCTGTATTTTTTCCGTACCCCCACACCCTACCCCATGCATTTCTCAATAAATTGCGGACCCAGATGTTTGTATCCATTGCGCCCCCTCGCGTTGCTACTTCCAGACTAAGTCCCCCAAATGTGTGGGTGGTGTTTTGCTACTGAACCTCAGCTGCTATCAGGACGCCTGCATCCTTGATCAAATTAGGGACTGGGCGCTTGGATCTAAGCTTTGGATTGGTCTGGAGGTACAGTATTCTTCCCTTCCTATTTTTCCCTACTGATCTTCTGTGGACCCCTCCAATTGCTGTGGCATCTGGAATTGGCCCCCTACTCAGTGATGTGCATGCCATTAAAGACTAGGATAATTGCTTGGTGGCCAATAGACTGTTTTTCATATGCTCTCACAATTTGTCTCTCAAAGCTCTCTCTCTTGCTGCTGATTCCTGGCTCCTGGTCTCAACCTGGCTGAATTTGAACTCCCTGAGACTGCCTGGTATCAATATATGCAGCAACATCACTGGTGAGATGTGACGTCTGGATCCGATGGGGCCCAATTGCTGCCCTTCCCGAACCCTTCCTGTCCCATTTTTCCTCTTCCATAGCAGAGGTGGCTATTTCCGTTTCATATAATGTGTTTTGACCCGGGAACCTCCACCCTTTCAGAAATCCCCCTCTACTGGTTTGGGAGCGCAATCTCAAAACTCTGCTCTGCTCTGTGGCCCCGTTGGAAATATCTTCCATGTATTTTGGACCTGCCCCCTCCTACTGTTTTGGTTACGTGTAACTTTCTTATCCTTGTTCTCTGTCCACTGTCCTGGGATCCCCTTTGCTTCCCCTCTTCCCTGTCCTCCACCCTTTTTATTGTATGTTGTATTTGGTATCTGCACACATTGTGTTGTACCACACCAGTGCCCCCATCTACGATGCGTTACATTTTGTTGCTTATGTGGTATATTTCCCCTCCTTTTTCTCTGTATACTTGATAACTATAAAAATGTAATGGTTAAGAAACAAAAGAAGGAAATAAAACTAATCTTTGATCTCTTGCATACACTATTTTTTAGGTCTGTGTTATATCTTAAATAATAATTGAAACAACAAATATCTATATAGATCATTTTCTAGATAACTATAAATATAGTGCTCTCTCTCGCTCTCATGGACAGGGGGCAGATTGGTGATAAGCATTATCAGGAACTTGGCAGCCTCATTCAGACTGTGAAGAATAATCATTTTTTAAAAACTGCCTGTTGTGTATCTGTGTGTGCAAGAGACACCAGTTGTGTGTAAGTGACATCATTTATGTGTATTTGTATATTTGTGGGTGACAGTGGTTATGTGTGTGTACAGTCTGTATTTCCAATGTGATGGATGCATAGGAGCAAGGACCCAGGATAGGCGTATATATTTCATTGAGAGTTATTCAAAAGCTGTATTTCTGGAGGGAAACATGATCTAATGTAAATGTATTATACTATTTGTGGGAGTGTGTGCCTGACAGCAGTCATGTTTCTGTGTATGTGTTTGACAGCTGCTATATGCATTATGTGTTTGCCCTGTCTACCAAGATAAAGCCATTTCAATAGTTTTTCCAGAACCGTTTGGGATCACAATTCACCCCTGGATGGGGATTCCGGTGCATTAACAACATTCTGTAGCAATGGGTCAGGTCATATGTCTGTGTCCAAGGATTAAACAACAAGAGTTAATCGCATCAGAACTTTTACATATAGTTTTTATTATGTTGTATTTCCAACTGGGGTTATTATGGGTCATACGCAACTCATAATGTCTGGAAATAGATAATAGTAACTCCAGCCAGGTGGTGCCTTTGTATACAAAGATTACACAAATCAATAAGAATGGACACCGTAAGAAAAGCATTTGTTTTAAATCGCTTAATAAGAATTAGCTTTGTTCTTGTAGAAGGTCACACACACATAGCGTAATTATCATGTGGCTCATTATGATCTGATCACTAGCTTCTTATGTTGTTATAATTACTTTTCATTTAATGCCGTAGTTTCCTAAGAAAGATTTACGCACAGAGTAAATCATTAACCAGCAGCCAAGGTTAGAACCACGAAAATGCCAGGTGCTCCCCAAAGCTTCTAATCAGTAGGAAACGCAAGCGCCATGCCCACAGCCCGGACGTAAACACAGGGAGTGACATAGAGCTGAACTTGTGTGACGGGTAACATGTAAATTCCACATCAGCGAAGGAGAAAGATTAGATTGAATGAGACGTTTGTAGGCTTTTATTCCTGTATAATCTGGCAATCAGTGACTGAGTTTGCTAGGCTTTTCCATAATCTTATCGGCTGAATAACATATTATGGTTTGCTTACATGGGAAATGTAACAAGACATTGCTGGTGACGCCATATCAGCTGCAGTTTCCAGCATCATGTTTTCACAGGACAACCCCAAAGTGTCAACACCTTCCACCACCAATACTGGAATGACATGATGTACCATCATCCACTATCATACTGCTCGGACCTTGTCCTCCACCCCCTGGCACCATGTGTTATTATTACTCCACATCTTCTCTATGTAATCCCTGTTCACTTACATCCAGTAAGCAATCCCCTGGAAATCCAACTTCTGACCTGACTGTTTACATGTATTAGATATGTACACTGATACACTGATCTTTGGCTAAATGATAAAAATGAACCACACTAAAAAAAAGCAATTGAAAAGGCTAGTGTAAGTAAAAGCAGCTCCCATTAGATTTGGCATCCCATACACCAAAAAGAACTAAAATTGATCTTCAGGCTTAAGACATCACCACCTGAGAGACATAAAATGGTAATCCAATGATCTACTTACACACCCTTATATAATACATATGGCCCACCCATGGGAATCCTGAAACACAGTATGTATGGATCACAGAGACCTGACCATCTAATATCCAGGGCCCAGATTTACTAAACCGGGGGAAAGAAAAAGTGGATATCTTAGTAGTAATCAGAATGTAGCTCTCATTTTTCTTTCATACTATACTAAAGAATCTCAGCTAAAATCTGATTGGTAGCTATGGGCAACAGCACCACCTTTCCATTGGGCTCAGCCATACACCCATCTAGTTTGTATACATGTATACACAGTTTGGAACAGGGCTCGAAGTGGGGATTCTATAGTGACGTATGGCGCTAAGCCCCGCCCCTTACACACGCCCCGCCCCCTCCGTACCCTCAGTTTTTTCAACTAACATTGCCCCCCCCCCCAGTGCTGAGGGGACGGAGCTTAGAAAAGGGGGCGTGGCTTCGCGGGAGAAGTGTCGGTATGCCATACCGGCATATACCGTCCCACTTCGAGCCCTGGTTTGTAATGTGCTATTTTGAGGCATTGCATTTCCTTACCCACACCACCAGGACACTTGATACTTCTTTCAGGGAAGTATCCAATACATTCCTGAATCCAATAAATGATTTAAATGCTACCCTACTTATACAGTATATTTATACAATATTCAGAGGATTTAAGGATTTCATCACAATGACCTCACGTTTATGTGCGTCCTCTTACCTGTATGTCCAGCAAGCTGCACCCAGCGTCGTTTAAATGGGCTAATAATAGGGATGCTTACAATCGTTCTGATCTTCTGCCAAGACCTGTTCTGTAAGCAAAAAAAACAATTGTATTACAAAAAACATATATGATTTGTGTATGATTTGCAATGTTCTGCCAGGATTCACAACAGGTCCCGCTTAAGAAAGACAGACAAAATATCATATGAAAGTGTAGGAGGTGATTAAATAAATGGAAAAAGGCAAACAAGAACAATTTTATACACAAATGGACACATTTCACCCAGTGATACACATAAGTAAGCCATACTGATACAAGGCGGACATGTTTAGAAAAGCATTACTATCCTGCTATAAGGGGCAGGTCTAGGATTTGCGGAGCCATAGATGAACATTTGTGCGCTCTGCAGCATTATGATGCCAGGGTGACCTTAGGGCATAGCACAGTCAGCCGGGAGAGCTACGTGAATGCTTCGCCTGGGGGCCAGTTCGATGCCGCCACCTCTGCCTTCTCTTATTTGTTATCATAGCCCTTAACTATGCCCATAAACGTCTACTGTTGTGCATTGGTTCTATTTATTTGTCAGCCAAATGTTGGCTCAGGTACATGAGCCATTGTATTCCCAGACATGGCTTTTCATTCCTAAAAAGTATCAATGAGAGAGAGAAGCTGAAGTTACTGTGCAGTCATCCAGTGGTACATAGTATACCAATCATTCCTGTAAATATTACCCAACGTCCTTTGCAATTCCTCTTCCCATCTCTTGACCTTTACAAATATAGGCTAAAGTATTATAAACACATGACTATATATTATAAACACACGACTTCTGCATTGTATGTGCAGGGGCTAAAGCATAAGTATATTTAGCTACACTATATAATAAGACCTTCCTCTTTTTACACACTATTGTTATGTGACAAAATACGGCAACAAGTAAACACACTGTGACAATATGTAAGAATATTACCAGCATGTAAACAGTAGGTGCCATGTTCTGCTTTATTAATTATAGATGAGACATATTCATGAAAGGTCTACTGGTGGGGTTTACCTTGAATGAATGAATCGGGTTATCTACAAGAGCATACTCTCACATCAGGCGAGGGAACACCCAGGAAAGACAACAATACTTAGGGAACATTTCAATGTGGTGATCAGTACTGCTAATACAGCTAGCTTCATAAACTCGCACGCACATCTTTTCTTCAACAGTAAGTTGTGGAACCATGAAAAGTATTCTTTGCATTACATTCTAGTTTAACATGTGCTAAAAAAAAAAGACATCTAAAATAGTCTCGCCATGTGCAAATAACATCTATAGCCTGAATTGCTTCCCGAGGAGATGGCTTTGTTTTTCTGTTGAATAAGGGAAGAGGATGCACACAGCCTGATCCTTCCTGAACGTGTCTTTAAGGAAGGGAACACAGTACCTATCTCGTTATTGTTCTTTATACAAGAATAATCATTACTAACAATAATAGAATGCTATATTTTTGCCATGTGTACTAGTTGCAAACCAGTGGTCGAAGTGGACATTTAGACGGTATGGAAATATATAAATAAAAAAATATGATAGAACTCAATGGAGATTTTAAGTTTTTCAATTACATCAGTGGGAGGAGGCCACTTTATCCACTGCTTCACGCCTACATATTTGTGGTTCTGTTTTTTTTATGTTTATGTTTTTTTTCACACCCATATTTCTTCCCTTTTGAATATTTATATATAATCGACATCATGCAAATATACACCCACTTCCCATATATATATTTATGACATATTTTGCAATTATTTTGAGATTTTTTACATATTCCTTTCAGCCAACCCAAACACTTTTGGATGATGTACTTCTTTGCAAACCTTCCCAGTGATCATATATACCACTAGACAGTGGTTTCCGTTCTCCGTTGGTTGAGAACATGCAGAAGGACTACAATTGTGTTTCTCTAACCTAAATTACCCCTCTTACTAGTGATTAGTTAAAATGTGTGTTCCAAATATTTAACTTTAGTATAAGAGCTCAACCTTAGGGACTAAGAATATTAGTCCCTAAGGTTACCGCCCTGACAATAGTGCCCCTGACTGGAACCTAGACTCTGCAAAATCTACTAAGCCCTAAAATAACCAACTGTTCTAGGGTCCATTATATTTGTACAGGGTATACTCAGTACCCCAGTATCAATCAATGTATGGTTACATCAAACAGAAAAACGAGGGACAAACATAAATAATCACCTCATTACAAATCACAATTGTTCGCAAGCCAAATATACACCAACTTGATCACTTGAAATATAACTGGTAGATAGGTGTTCTTAGATTAGACTACCGATCTAAGAATACCTATCTACCAGTTATATTTCACGTGATCCCACTCAGTTTTTTGTCTTTTCCCCTTTTATTTATATATTTTGAAAAGCCTTCACCCCTTTTTTAGCATTGACTTTTGCATTTTTGATAACCTCCATCGCCTATTTATACTTATACAGCAAGAAACATCTTCCTTTCATAACTGCTTTGTGGTTGTGCCTTTTATAGTATGAAGACCATCTCTTACTCTATAACACGCTACGTTTCTGTAAAGCGAAATCACTTCCTTTTCTGGGGGTTTTCCTAACCTTCTGATTGAAAGGCCTGTTGATGTTATGAACTTCTCTTACAGGTCTTGCACTATTTGCAGGTTTTCCCACTACACCTTTGGTGGCTCCTGGATTACATACAGATTTCAGTGGCTCCTGGATTACATACAGATTTCAGTGGCTCCTGGATTNGTGGCTCCTGGATTACATACAGATTTCAGTGGCTCCTGGATTACATACAGATTTCAGTGGCTCCTGGATTCTCACCTCCACATACTTGATTCCATCTTTGAAAATGAACTACCTGCGGAGTTACCAAAAGTCCCTCGTAGTGGATAGATTATTAAAGCCTCCTCTTACCTTTCCTTTTCATACCATTTTGTCAATGTCTATATAGAAATGTCAATTCCTTCATGTTGTCTTGGTGGTGAATAAAATAACCTTTATTTTTTGTTTCTACACTTGTTCAAACTGACTAGTACTTATACAGAACTCTGAGACATTGCATTATTATTCTCCTATTTCCCTTGCGATCATCTCTCTGAATTATTATTCTACTTAACCCTTGGTCTTTAGTGAATACGGATATCCTTGTTAGAAATGCATGGACACTCTCTTGGTGTGGGGGCTGTTTGCATAACATACTTACTGTCCCCCTATTTATATCTTAAGCTAGAGATTGAAGTATACAGTATTATTCTACTTTCTTCACCTTTGTGTATTGGCAATACTTTTAGAAAATGTCAGTGTCAGCCATCTGTTCCTAACTACCTTCTACCCTCCCTTCCTTCCTTGCTGTCTTTATGGCGAAATGTTATAAAATCCTGAAGCCAGAAAATAATTAAGCAGCTTGGTTTTTCATATTGTGTGTCTATAGCTATAACTATATTCCCCACATTATGTTACCAGTCTATGTCTATCCAGCAGACAGGGGAAGAAGTGGCACAGAGTGACAGTGGAGATCACATACATGTATCTATTGGACCCAAATCCAGTACAAACGCCAGTGCTTGAATAATCAAGGTTCAATCTTAGCAGGTGAAACAAAATCGACCTTTAAATACAAGACAGTAAAGAGGCCGTTGCAATGGACAGGAGGTGCTAGTTAAGATCAATCCGACACTCATAAAATACTGCTAAAATAATATGTATTAACATTATTTATATAAACTTTACATATTACATAATAAGTGTTTTACATAATATTTAGTCATTTACCAGAAGCACTAGGGTCAACATCTGGAGCATCCAGAGGAAATGAGACAATTAGAGGAAGAACATACAATACACATGGTCATATAACCATTATATGTGTCCCCAGTGTTGAGATGTAACAATACCAAACATTCTGCTCCAGGGCTGCTCAAACAATATTTTGTTAATCCACAAGCTCACTGTGATAGCATGGTTCAACAATTTATTTATTATTTTATTCACAGGTTTTTATATAGCGCCATCAGATTACACAGCACCTTAGACATGACTGGGTGGTAACAGACAGAATGGGTAGGGAAGGGGGGCCCTGCCCACAAGCTTACATTCTATAGGATATTGGGGATTGATACATAGGGTTACTGGTTGTAATGTGAAAGTGCTCTGTGTGATCCAGTCACACAGCAGTGTTAGTAGCATAAATTGTTGGTGAATAATTATAAGCAGCGGAGAACATGTTAAGTAGGTTGAGGAATATGGTAAGCTTGTCTGAATAGATGAGTTTTAAGGGAGCGCTTAAAAGTTTGGAGGATAACCTTAACAGGCGAGGAAGATTATTCCAGAGAGCAGGTGCAGCCCGGGAGAAGTCCTGTATCCAGGAAACAATACTAGTTTATCCTGGGGGTTCTTCATGTGCCTATGAGTGGGTGTTAAACACAGTACATTCCATACACGAGGTGCAGGAAGGAACTGAATTGTGACATTTTTACAGATATATACTGAAAGAACAAAAGGAAATCTATAGTTGAGAAACATCTGACTATAAAGGGAAATGGAATTCAAAACGTATTTGACAGCCAAATACTCATTTGCTAGAAAATGCTATTTATACATCTTGTTTCATTACAGGTAAAATGATCTCACCTGAACGACAGGGAGGGAATACAATGCTATGTCATTACAAGCAGAGTGAATGCATTGGGTAGATGAGAAATAGTCTAGCTCGACATATTTGGCAACATGTTAGGTTATGTACCATTCAAGTTTTAGCTTTCTAGATTGGTCAACAGAGGTGAAATGTGGCATTACATAATGTTCAGAACTGTCCAGAGGACTCGCGGTCACCCGCCAGGATTAGAGGAAAGGGAGTTTCGCAACCAGCAGAGGGACGGGTTCTGTACAATAAGGGCAGTGAAAATTGTGAAAAGTTTGTGAATCCTCGGATAATTTGACAATGCCACAAGGTGGCAATTTCCAATGGTAAAAATACACTTCCATAGCACCACACCAAGGACTGCTCAGAATACACGGCCTGGGATCATTGTGAACGCGTTCTACAGCGAGAACTGGCCTGAAGTTTTCATAATTGTCGTAGTGTATGGCCAGCTTTAGCCAGGGCTCGGTGAATATAGATGCCATGGCAAATAGAATTTGGAACATAGCGAATGGATTTGACGTGAAGGGGAAAACCACCAGTGAGGTCACCCTGGACGGCCATGTCTCCAGGACATAAATACATTACAGAAAGTGCAAAGAACAGCAACTAAAATGGTACATGGTGTGACCAAAACCTATAAGACTAGAACAACTAAATATGTACAGCTTGGAGCAGAGGAGAGGGGTGATATGATAGCAGCTTTCACATATATCAAGCGATGCCACCAGGTGGAGGAGGGGGCATATATCAGAGAAATAGGTGTGGTAAAACCAGAGGGCATGTGTATAATTTGCATGGTGGTAAAATGTGAGGGCATGTGTATAAACTGGAGGGTGGTAGAACAGGAGGGTATGTGTATAAACTGGAGGGTGGTAGAACGCGAGGGCATGTGTATAAACTGGAGGGTGGTAGGTTCAGAGGAAATGTGCAAATTACTTCACTGAAATGGTAGTGGATAAGTGGAATAGCCTCCCAGTGGTGGAGGCTAATACTACAGAAAAGTGTGAGCATGCTTGGTGTAAATAAGGCTATACTGAGTATCAAACAAGGAGAATAAATTAATATCAATATAGCTTTAAATACAAAACTGGGCAGACTGGATGAGCTATGTTTCTATGCATGTATAGTTATATATAAATTTGTTCCAGTCCTTTTCTACAACTTTTCTCAGAGTTTATATGGCGGTGAATGAAAAGAAATGCTATTACGCCATAAAACAACTTGTATCAGAGTTTACTACCGGCAAGAATGAACAGGAATAATTACAGCATCTGTTACTATGAGAACATCTAGGACATTATGTTCAATACTCCAAAGTAAGTGCTGAAATCCTCCTGGCAGCCAGTCGTTATCATTAGCTAAAGTAAATGTCTTCCTTGAAGGTAACATTAAATAAATATTTGTAATCCAAACACATTGCTAAACGGTCAGGCTGTAGGCAGAGAAAAACACTGACAGCGCTGGTCCTTATGCATACTATTATCTGTGAAATGTGGTATTTATTACTATAGGAAGCTTTTCATATTCTCCATCTACTTTGTCAAACACATATTCAAGTGTTAGAAGTGTAATGTTTAGACATATTTAGGTGCCAGTGTGAAAGGGACTTCACATCAAGATAAAATATTTGCAAGTGGAACTACAGCAGCTGAATGGTACAGACATTATTATATACTATTGTGTAAGACTGTTGTGAAAGCAATACACGTTTCAGGAACTCGCTACAGATAACTATATTAGCGATACATTTCTGTATTCAACCCCATCCACTTTTTACATTGTTTCTATAAGGCACCGCATAGGGTTACATTAGATTTACTGTGTTCCACTTGTCATTGCCCCATAGTACTCTCTCACGGGCTACTGTGTTTCCCTGATAATAAGACCTACCCCAAAAATATGGCCTACCCTAATTTTTGTAAAACAGTCAAAAATAAGTCCTACCCCAAAATAAACCCTACCCTGAAAATAAGTCCTGCCCCGAAAATAAGCCCTACTGAATTCTCCAGGACTGGGGGGGATTATGGGTATAAAAACAGGACTTGGGGGCATGATGGGGATAAAAGCAGGACTGTTTATATAAATCTCTGTGAATGTTAATTAAAATAAGACCTACCCCAAAAATAAGCCTGTGGTAGTACCAATCACATTTTCATTTACCAAGTTAAATTCATTTGTGTATTTTGTTTAAGCTACAGTTTTATAATACTCTAATACATTCTCCTTATTATTGTTTAGCAGTAATATCGAATCACTTTGCTGAATCACAATATGAAAGTAAAATCAATATAAAAAGCATTTTCTCCATTCCATTCACAGAAGACCTGCGGTCATAACCAATACACTACAGTAACCAAGCACTTATACACCAACACTTCCAGCATTATGTCCAGTACTATGCTATTAGAGGACATGTACATATATAGTAAAAAGAACTGTATCTTCAACAGCTACAAGAGTGAGCAATCTCTATATATAATACTGCACTCAATAAAATGCTTATACAGTTATCCAGTACAGTATGCATCATAAAAGATAGCAGCGGCCTCCTAATGACTGTTGTTTATATATTTGGATATTTCATTTGCAATCGTATAACCCCCTATCGGTAACCATCCAAACACACGGAAACTCAGGTTCAAATAAAATCAAATGAGTCAATTAAAAATGTCAAATAAAACACCTCGTTACCTTATTATCCAGGCTCTGTATGACATTGATATTCAATACCCCAGAATCTATAGATTCAGCTTCATGGTCTGCAGCCATGTTGTAAACCTCCAACATCTAACTACTTTGCTACCTGTCCTCGCTATCTCTGTCTAGAGGAGTCAGTCTCTCAATATATATCTTTTCCCAGAGTGTGTAGCCTAAATATAAGACATTGCCATCTCAATATCTCTTGTCCTCCCATTAATTAAGCATTGTAATTACATGTCTCTATTGCCAGTGTTTAAAATAGTTGATGAAATGTTAATATTAATGCTGTTCCCCTAAGAGCAGGAAAGTAGGACTCTATAAAATCTGTGCCATCCAGCAATCCAATGGGATGGGGTATTTTGGGATGGGAAAGCGTTCTCTAAGTAAGGTTAGTAAGAACGGTGGAGAAATATCCAGTAAATAGTCTTATCAATAGTAATAACACCGTTTATTGCAGCTTTGTAACAATATATTACAGGTCATATAAACCCAGCTAGAAATCCGATGTAGAAATGTCGGTGGCATAAATAATGGAGGAGTTACGGAACACAGATTGCCACATATTCATTTCCTATGCACATGATACAAATGCATTGATTGCAATGCAGGGAAATAGTGGGCTGTATAACATCCCAACATCATAATACCAAAGTCACACATCCCTAGTGTATAATGTGAACACAAGCTGGACCATTCCTCTATTGCTGGAAATCATTTGTGTCACTGAATGCACAGAACAAGGAAAAACTCCTAATTGATTGCAAAAACACATAAATACACATACTGTATATAGATATCTGGTAACTACCTAATAGCAAGTACAATAAATGGCTAAACAGCTTTATTAATGTGCTGTTGTGCAACATTTCATTCCATTTACTTACAATGATCATGTGACTAGTCACTTGTAGTACAATATACTTTGTCACCGCACTATACGTATTGCACATGTACAAGGGGAGACACCTGCGCACAAGAATCCGCATGGATAAATCAGGGCAGTGAGGAAAGCTGCATAGTAATTTTCATAGCCTTTACTGTACTAATTACATACCCCCCAAACCCCCCTGCTGATGAAAAGAGGGACCTTAACAGAAGTCTGGATCATACATAACCAGGTCTGTATAGGTCCCCTATAGAGTGAGCATGCGCACTATATTTTGTGTCACTTTTGGGGTGCGGAAATCAGCATTTATTAAGAAAGGCTGGATCCAGTCCTATATATGCTACAGAAAAGAAAATACTATGCAGACAGCTGTCTGTGATGAACACAACCCAGGAGACAGAAAACTAGCATAGACTTAGACGGATCAAAGGGGGAAGAAGATTTTATTTATAGAAGCAGAGACAGACATGAGATGATTACTTTAATGACTCAGGGAGGCATATACTTCTATATGATAAAGCACACCGCTGTACTGTTATGGTCCTAGCATTATGGTGTAGGAAAAAACATACTGTGATAATAAGACCTACCCCAAAAATAAGCCCTTCCCTAATTTTTGTCAAAACATCTAAAATAAGCCCTACCCAAAAATAACCCCTACACAAAAAAAGCCCTAGTGAATTCCCCAGTTTGTAAAAAAAAGGACTGAGGGGCATGATGGGTATAAAAGCAGGACTGGGGGGCATGATGGGTATAAAAGCAGGGCTGTTTACATAAATCTCTGTCAATGTTAATTAAAATAAGACCTACCCTGAAAATAGGCCCTATGGTGTTTTTTTGGAGCAAAAAAAAACAAAACAAATAAACACAGTGTCTTATTATCGGGGAAACATGGTAGAACTGTTGCTATTGCTTCGACAATTTGTAAAACACCTATCCTGTATTCTAATAAGCAGTCGTCCTCTTTCTGCCTTCATCCCTCTTTTCTTCTGCACACATGCAGTAACCAACTTTTTTTCTTTTTCTGTTTTTGAAAATATTTCCAAATGCAAATGAAGTGAAACTACAATGAACAGCCCAGCATAATTACTTCATGGGATTCATTTGTTTCACAAAGTAACGTAACCATATCTTTTTAGTTATTATTGCAGTAAGCAAAATTAGCGATTGTTAAACATACAATAATAATATGAATATCATTTTATCACATAATATTTGCACAGTGCATTGCACTGTCATGGCATTGCACCTGGAATTCATTTCAACAAAAAAATTAAATAACATTTTATTAAGTTCTATTACAAACTATAGGTGTTATATAACATTATTATGCACACACATTCACAATCACAATTAAAGGTTCAATGTGAGAAGGAGAAATAGCCTGAAACGTTTCGGGAATCCTTTATTGTGATTCCACCAATCATGAAAGAAAGGTGTTAAAAGAATAAAAATGAATGACTTCAGGATACACTGCAGAGTCACCATAGTCCAAAGCAAACAGCTTATGATTGGCATAGAATAACAAGGGATTTTCCTAAGGCAGGGCATTTCTGCCTGTGCGTTATCTCTATCAGATAGTGACTGGGAAGAGTATACTCCCCCGAACTGGGAGTTACAGCTATTATCTCTATAAGATAACTATGACCATTGTGTATGTCTAAGCTACAATGTAAACCAATACAGTGTCACCACAGAAAGGTGGTGGAGCATGGAAGAATATGGATGTTCTGCTTTAAATAAAATGGTTTATATTTATACTGTATAAACTAATATAACCGTTATATGGATTTGCATGCTGTAATAATTTGCTCTGTGAAACAGTTCAGCTGGCCATACACTGTACGATTGTTTTCAAACGATCGGTTGATATTGTTCAAAAAACATTTTTTTGATCTTTTGGCATGCTCAATAGGTAAAAATAATGTTCAGTGTATGGGCACTTGCAATAATCCTGCCATTAAGACCCACTTTATAAGCATAAACCAAACGGGTTTTTTTTGCAAAGTACTAATTTGCATATTTTTTTTACCATACAATTATTGTACAGTGTATGGTGGCTTACAATTCCTTAAAAAAAAATCCATCCAGGCGTCAGATTTACGATTTATCTTATAGTGTATGGCCAGCTTTAGAAATAGCTTGTTGGTTCAGTAGTGGCTTAAACAGCTACCAAGATAATTATTAGTAAGTTCAATCCAACCAAAGAGACGTCTCAGGCGCCATCACTCGGGCGCCATCGCTCAGGTGCCATCACTCGGGCGCCATCGCTCAGGCGTCATCACTCGGGCGTCATCACTCGGGCCGTCATCACTCGGGCGCCATCGCTCAGGCGTCATCACTCAGGCGTCATCACTCGGGCCGTCATCACTCGGGCCGTCATCACTCGGGCCGTCATCACTCGGGCCGTCATCACTCGAGCCGTCATCACTCGGGCCGTCATCACTCGGGCCGTCATCACTCGGGCCGTCATCACTCTAGTAGTTGCTGACTTTGACACCAAGAACATTTTGGTAGAGATGAGTGCTTTCTAAGGCCGGACAGATCAGTCTGTTTATTATTCTTATCGAATAGAGAGCTGGAACAAATCCACTGGACTAAATGTCTTTTTGTATATACAGACTCGTTATTGTATATTTCTTTCATAAATCATGTGTGAAAGCAAGGGGGGAAGAAAATGTAACGTTTATAGACTGTTACATATGTTTGATGCCGTGATGGATGACAGGAATGAATTAGCGGTGGCTGGTATTGTGCCAAATTGGTTGATGTTGGTTAAGGATTAGAATGAGGAGGATAACCATTATTTTGCAAACACAAATGTTGGTCTCTGTGTTACAATGTTTGTTACCGTGAAGAAAGTTACTGGACAATTCAGAAGCATCAGTGAAGCATGAAGACGCTGAATGGCTAGAGCTTAAACATGTTTAGAAATAACATAAGTTAACTCTGTATTTGAAAAAAAGGGAGTGGAGACCTGTGATAGCTGTTTAACTTGGAAGAACAAACATGCCTGATGGCCCTTTCATGGATTTTACCTGCACGGATTATATATTCCATGTAAAGGTGCCAGAAAGTTTCCTTGAAAAAAGGCTCGGAGAAGCCCGAAACGCGTTGCTGGAAATTGGTGGATAGAGGCACTCCCCATATCCATGTGGAAGATTTCCATCCCTTGATTGTAGCTGTGGGCCTAAACTCACTTAGATACCAATAATGGCATCTAAGTGAGCTCCCGGGCCCGGACGTGAGGCTTACAGATTCTTTCAGTCCCGGGCCCCACTTGAACTGATGGCGGCCCAGAAGTTAAGTAAAGTAGAACGTTTTTAACCAGTTTTTTTCTTTGTTTTTCATGATCTTCATCCCACCACAGTACACCAATTGAAATGTTTACAGTAGAATATTAGAGCCTATCCCCCAATCCTTTATTCCCTGCAGCCTAACCACAATCCTCTATTCCCCGCAGCCTAACCCCAACCCTCTATTCCCCGCAGCCTAACCCCAGTCCTCTATTC
>JABWIB010005400.1:8366-19215 GCA_016617825.1 Platyplectrum ornatum
CTTGGATGTGTATTGCTCTAAATGTCATGATCAGGAGTCACCAATCCGAAATAGGCTACCTATTATATTTCAAGAGCTACTCTACAGCCTCCGACCATCAATCAGGCATTAGATTTGTCCATCATTGATCAAAGCAATTAAAGCCATTAACAAAACACATTGGTGACTACTGAAGTTACTTGGGGAAAAATAATACATTTGCTGNTTTTTAACATCAATGAATGATTTAATCTTAAGATCAGAATCATTTGTGCCATGTGGAAAAGGTCACGTCGGAAGGTCACCGCGCTCTCCTGTGGGATAATTACGGCTCGTTCCGGTGGAGGGTAGAATATACACTTGCGTTTCCTTGTGAAAAAGGGAAATATCCTTTCATCCTTTCTGATGCTTCGCAAAGTTGTTAAACCAGAACCGTGTCTATCTGGCAAGCCGGCACCATCTGCATCTGAGCTGGTCAATGCACGCGTGGGAGCGTTATATGGACCCATGGTGTGCTGCCACTGGAGTGCATTGCAGCACATGGCAAGTGCCGACTGAATGCACNGCAGATTAAGGCTCATTGATCCCCATAGAGAACAAACCCGCAGTAAAAATGTGGCTGTCGCCTATTTTTTTTTTTTAGCTGATAACGTCAAAAGCCCATTAAAACTTTTTTTAAAATGCATATGTAACATGTTAAAACATTTATATGTTGGGTTATTATGCCTTACAAACCATGTATGCACTGCCTATTTTACAGTGTACACACTGCAGTATTATAAGTGTACAATGTATAATATAGAGTGTTTACCTTTCTCTCTCTAACACCTGCATTACACTACTAATACTACTACTAATACTGTGCTATGATCAATGTGTTATAAAACAGTAGTAGTAACTCAGTGATCATAACACAGTAATAATAGTAGCAGTGTAATGCACAGAGCGTTTTCTAGCAGCTGCTCTGTGCACTCACTGCTACTGCTACTACTACTACTGCTACTACTACTACTTTTACTACTACTAATGCTACTGCTACTACTACTACTGCTACTGCTACTACTACTACTACTACTTTTACTACTACTACTGCTACTACTACTACTGCTACTACTACTACTTTTACTACTACTAATGCTACTGCTACTACTACTGCTACTACTACTACTACTGCTACTACTACTACTACTACTACTGCTACTACTACTACTACTACTGCTACTACTTTTACTACTACTAATGCTACTGCTACTACTGCTACTGCTACTACTACTGCTACTACTACTGCTACTACTGCTACTACTACTACTACTACTGCTACTACTTTTACTACTACTAATGCTACTGCTACTACTACTACTGCTACTACTACTGCTACTACTACTGCTACTACTACTACTACTGCTACTACTACTACTTTTACTACTACTAATGCTACTGCTACTACTACTACTGCTACTACTACTACTACTACTACTACTGCTACTACTACTACTACTACTAATACTGTGCTATGATCAATGTGTTATCATAAAACAGTAGTAGTAACTCAGTGATCATAACACAGTAATAATAGTAGCCGAGTAATGCACAGAGCGGCAGTGCTAGCAGCTGCTCTGTGCACTCACTGCTACTACTGCTACTGCTACTACTACTGCTACTGCTACTACTACTACTACTACTACTACTACTACTACTACTGTGTTATGATCAATGTGTTATCATAAAACAGTAGTAGTAACTCAGTGATCATAACACAGTAATAATAGTAGCAGAGTAATGCACAGAGCGTTTGCTAGCGATCCCACTCTGTGTTTCTTATGATCACCGCTCATCTATCCTCCTAAGATCAGCACTATTATGACAGACACAGAGCAGCAGCACATATGTCTACTATATTTTTGTTTTCCAAATTAGAGGGGAGGGGGAGACCCACAGTTTAGTGGCCCATGGGCCCCACAAACCTTAATCTGTCCATGTATATTTGCGCCATTTAGACATGATATAAAGAAGCAATGGATGTGTGGAAAGAGAGTTTTGCATCACACAAGGACACGTCAAATCTTACAATCTCTATCATCTGTATTGTGCAAATATTAAAGCTAAAATTAGATTTGGGAATAATAGCTTTTGTGAAAGGACTTGGCGAAATGTGCAATACACATACACTCTATTTCTCAATATGTGGGGATGGTGGCCAGATTTTCATTAATGCTTTTAGCACTGACAACCTCATGCCATAATACAAGGACATGGGTATACACAGAGACAAGGGTTGCAGTGCTATATCTTGGGNTATATAAATATTATATAATATTATATAAATATATTATATTAATATATTATTATATAGAAATATTATATATATATATATATATATATATATAAAATAATATAATATATGGAATATGGTACATAAGGTGTATATAAAAATCAAATAGAATAATATAATTAGCGTTCTCAAAGATGATCAAATAGTATTTAATTCATATTAAGATCTACACAGCATTGGAGCAACNCTTCCCTACAGCAGCTTCCAAACGCCTTATATCACGCACTCGTAAATGAAGGCTGCCATCTGCTAATGGGAATAAAACATCATCTGCATAACATCAAGTGCTTAAGACTCTCAGTTGTTATGTTTGTATACAGTGGTGCAATTGTCCGGCATAAGGTTATATGGTAGGATATAGGGTAGACTCCTGGATTTCCTGGTATCCCAGGAGAGCCTCCAAATCTACCGGGACCTGGGCTGAGAAAGTGATTTCATGTNATTTACTGCCTCAGCCCTGATAGTTACTATGATGATCATGGCAAGCCCTGCCCACCCACAGCAAAATATANTCTTTTGTCATGCAGGGGGCGGAGAGTTGAGAGTGATTTACATAAAGCACGCCCTCTTCCTAACCGCAATGCTGACGAACCTTGGTTTGTATTGCATTGAGTGTTTTATTTATTGCTAATAATATTTATAATAATATTAATATTATTATTAATGGTATATTAAGGATAGTAAAATATATGTCTCTGTGACCTGCATCCCTTTTCATTGTGTGTTATCATGGTTTTAATAACTTGGGACCATCCTCATAATCATAATGAACTAGTTCCAGATCATAGTAAGATGCTCTGTATCCAATGTAGTTCTCGTTCACATGCCAGTAACCAAAAGGGGATGTAGTTCCTTGTAGGAAGTCTGGACCAGCCTCAATGACCATACCATACCTTTCANCAATTCAAAAGCTTCTATAGCAGGGTTCCAGAATCCAAATTTTCTATCCTTCCAGGAGATCCCCCAGAAGGATGAAAGAGAAGACAGCACAGGGAAGCCAAATACTGTATGTCCCCAAACCTGCACCACTCTAAACCATGCAATGCTTGTAAGGAGGCCGAATGGAATTTGAAGCAGCGTTTTNATTAAAACTCTTTTATCCAAATCTGGAACATTTGCCTGGAATTCCGGGGACCAGTGGCTTAATTTTACTAGTTTCCAGGAGGATTTGCAGCAANCTTCTATAGGGAACAAACTAACCTCGTATATTAGAAACAACAGAGAAGAAATTTTATCTGACATTGGAATATTATAAAACGTATTGGGGAGATGACTCCCAGCAGCCGGCAAGTCCATGCTGATCAATACAAGTCTACATGTTTTGCTATAGCAGAATCGCCTATTTCTGCCCCAGAAACCTCTTTCATTTATTTCCCGTTGCTGTAAGAGTAATGCACATTTTAGCTTCAGTGTGTCTAAGAGGACGGCGTTTTATGATGTGAAGCTGGCATTATTCTGTCTGGCTCGATTCATAGCATTGAAAGCTTGACTTGCTCATTGCGTCACCGTATTAGGAGCATGTCTGTGTTAATAATTCATGCTCGGTGGTACATTTTACACTGCTGAGCATAGTCTCCATTTGTGAAAGTCAATACGTTCTTCTAATCTGTCACTCACTGTAAGATGTCTCCTGGAAAACATATGTAACTAAGTGACCAGACAGGAAATGTAATCCTGCCAAGAAAGCATATATATGCATGTGCTCATTAGCTATTCTGGTTTAAGTAAAGACAGTAGCAAAAATAATGATATTAATAATAACAACATTAACAACTAGGGCGTTGTTCTAGTGGATATTGGTGCCGATAAATGTATGACCTTANGATATCTTTATAGACGTTTTATCGCCCCATTTTTGTTATTTTATCTTGGCCACACATTAGACGATTTTTAGCCCAAATTTACAATAATCGTGGATTTGGGCCAAAATTGTTCTTGTGGGTGGCCAGCTTAACAATAATATAGTAGGAGCATACAAGAGTAACCCTCCAACCCATAGGGGTATATTTACTAAGTGGTGAGATTGCAGTGAGATTGGAAAGTGGGGAAGTTGCCCATCGCGACCAATCAGATTTAAGCTCTCGGTTTCAATTTACACTCTGGAGAATGTGAGCTCGAATCTGATTGGTTGCTATGGGCAACTTCCCCACTTTCCAATCTCACTGCAATCTCACCGCTTAGTAAATATACCCCATAATCTTANGTACCCTTATGCTTTCCGTACACTTGTGCGATGTACATGAAATCATCAGCGATTTACCTGAATCTTGCCGGCAGCCATGCATGGCATCATCGCACCCGATATGTCACAAATGTATGGCCAGCATTAGGCTTAGTCCATGCCTATTATTTCCGCTGCCATCTGCAAGGTAGACCACAGCTCGATGTTTGGCATTTCCTTGAANGTTCTTGTGTTTGTTTACTCAAAATAATTTTCTTTAAAACTCCATGAAAGTACAGTGTTCCCATAGAGATCTAAGAACCCAAACTCCCGCTGCGCTGGGAGGTATGGCTCGTTCATTTAAAGCTATTGTCTGACAGCTAATAATATATTCCACTGGGTTGCACATCACCTGAATCGCCGTACGTCTCAAGCCTCGCGGAGCGTCTTTTTTTTTTTTTTTTTTTATTTTATAAATGGAATTTTTATATGATACCTTCAAAGATCAGAATTGTGCTGAGCAGAAGAAAAGGGAAATGAGGGTTGTAGCTAATCTGCGGGTCACATAGGGTCTCTGATGTTTCTTTCTCCCTCCACTGGCTTTTGAAATGATTTCAAAAGTAAAGCCTTCGAGAAGGATTTCTGAGCACCACTAAATCATGCCGGTGTTTTATCCCATTAGAAAGCTATTTCCTGTGAAATGTAAAACACAGGAGGGAAAGGGGGCGACCGCTGTCTCCCTCCCTTGAAGAAGGTGTCGGTGTAATCTAAAGAGCGGGCTCTGGATGGTGAAACAAGCTGATTATTCATCGTTTTAGTTATTTTGCATAAGAGGGTGGTTTATTGAAATTTGGTTTTATAAGTGATTTTTTTTTCGCTCTGCCACTTCTACAAAAGGGTCTCTGGTGGAACAATTGATTGCAACACAAGTATCACTCTAATTAGATTTGTCAGAGGCACTCGTCTTGTGGTTATTGAAAATATATAGATTGCATGTGAAGCTCCAGTTATAATATGTCTCTTTAGATTTGATTTCCCTTCAAGACTGAACGATATAGATGGAGAAATGAACTATTTCTCTAGTTGTTTCATTTTATAGAACTACATTGTCTTCATTATAAATAATGATGTACACATCCAAAATGGACTGGTCCCGAAACCTTGGAAATTTTCTTGAAAATGTTAAAAATTGCTACAAAATTTATAAACCTCCTACTGTAAAAAGGACATTNAAAAAATTATTCAAGGTAAGGTAAGATAAAATAGCCAAATGATCAGGGCCGCACACCCATTAGGTGACTTTAGGCAGCCGGCCGAGTGGTAGCAGGGTNGCGGTGTAAAAAACAAATTGGTAAAAGAAAATAATGAAAAATCAGTAGAGTGGACAGCAATATTCCTGCTGCCATCCTTGATGGTGTTTAAGCATCAGCACTCAATCTGTATGGAGGGGGGGTCTCATCTAGGGCACCCCCATAGACCTAGCAAATGTAACATTTTGAAATGTTGAAACTTGCTATTTATTTAAAAGAAATTTTGGTAAAATTTTCACAAATAAACACAGACTAAATAATCCAAAAAAATTTCCACTGACTTAAAGTACAATGTGTCATGAAAAAACAACCCCAAAATCTATTGGATACGTTAAAGCATTAAAAAGTTAATCCCACGTCTGAAATGTCAGATTTGAAAAATAGGGCTGCATCCTTTGGTCCCAAATAGGCCGCGTCCTTAAGNAGTTAACATGTTAAGAATTTTGACATTATAAAATGTTATCCCTATCACCTGTAGTCTTTAATTAGACTGAAAGAGTTTTTATTATAGCATAAATAAATGTTAAACATTTTCTTTTAAGACAAAGCTGTGCTTTCCCGAGACAGTATTAACATCAGTGCGCCCTGAGTGTCTCTGTAATCAGGAGGAAAGTCCTTTTTATCAGTCTCCGGAGTGTGTACAAAGCTCTACTGATTGTTTATTTACAAGGAGAATGGGAATAATCTTTCATATAGCTACAAAGAAGAATGTTTATCCCATTTATCAACCAAAATATGTAATTATCAGAGGAGGACACTTCTCTTGAGTGGAGATTGTGAAGTGGAGACGTAACTGTACGTCATCATACCACCAAACGCTGAAACACTATGTATTCCTAACACGTTTCCTCCAACTGTTGTGCATTTTTGTAATGCTTAAAGAATTTTTNCATTTAAAATGTTGTTTTTGTTCATTTCCCCCTAAAGCATCTATAAAGCAAAACAATTTGCAGTTGACTTTTAGGGCTCTACTAAGCATAAAGAGAGAAAACATAGAATAAGTTTGTTTTCGATATATTTTGTCTCTGCATATCACAGCATCCCACCACTGGAGGTGATTGGAATTCACCAGATAAGGTCTGGAAATGTCGTCTCTGAACTAATGTGTGCACACTTGGAATTTGCACCATTTTATGCTATTTAAGCTTTTGTCTATGATCATTTCAAAATCATATTATGTAAGCAGTTGAAATCAGGGTTGCCACCTTTCCCAAAATTTCTTGGAGACTTTCGGATTTCCTGCCAAGTCTCCCGGTATCTCTGCGAATCTCCTGGGACCTGGGCTGAGGCAGCGATTTTAATGATGATCGGCACCATGCCCATCCATTTAAAGCAAATTTATCGATTTTGCTCTTCAGGGGTGGGACTTCAGTTGTGATTTACATAAATCACACCCTCTGTCCTACCCCCACTGGGTATGCTTTATATTTTTACAACCATATTTTTGCAAAACAATATAATTCTTGTATGTATGTTACAAGATAGAGAACCTGATTAATCTTTCTTTCTCTATACCCTGCACAACCATGGGTCTAAATTTATTAAGCTGGAAAATTAAAAAGTGGCTATGTTACCCATAGCAACCAATCAGATGTGTGTTCACATTCTTTAGTATGTAAAATGAAACTGAGAGCTTGAATCTGATTGGTTGCTATGAGCAAAATCTGCACTTTTTAATCTCCCTGCTTAGTAAATTTAGACCTTGGTCTCCCTACNTTTCTCTTTTCCACTTACTCTTCCCTTTATATAGCTCCCTCCAGTAGCTGAGCCCTTGATTGTCAGACTAATTTACTAACAATTTCAAGCCCTAATCAACATGTTGACAAGTAGCTTAATGGACATTTAACAACG
Organism: Platyplectrum ornatum; assembly: GCA_016617825.1. Taxonomy (NCBI): domain Eukaryota; kingdom Metazoa; phylum Chordata; class Amphibia; order Anura; family Limnodynastidae; genus Platyplectrum; species Platyplectrum ornatum. Next base: position 16,000 of record JABWIB010005400.1, read on the forward strand.
CATTAAGTTCTCAGTGAAGTATTCTTTTACTAAGCATCTTCTGTGTTATACGGAGAGTGGTGATCAGCAGCCAGCACCAGCTTCCCGGAATATTGTAAAAAAAATAAACAAAATACATTAACAATGACGTGAACGTTTGATTCTTATTAATAAAGAAAGATAATGGAACATGTTACCCCCTTCCTTGTGTTAATCCACCTGCTCACTTGTGAAGTGGTTGGTCACATTGCCTGATGTGATTTCATGTACTATAGCAGTGCACACTCTCTCTCTCATAGATAATTTACACCTGATCTAAACATGTGAATATCTAGCGCAGACCTGCTTATATGTCTTGCTTGGCCTCATTGAACGGCTGTAAAATGTATTAAGGTATGAAACACAAAAAGCAATGTACAGCTCTATATAATTCACAGAGCATACCTTNCTATTTGATCGTGTTACACAATCTCATATACTTTCTTCAGGNACAGATTTTGGTCAATTCTCCCAGTATCCCTGGCGAGTTGGCAAATCTGCCGGATCTGAGGCTGAGGTTGTGATTTCAGTATGGGCTCCCTGTTAAGGGNGGGTGCTTTCAGTATGATTTGCATAAATCACATCCTCCGACTTCACCCAGGGCCGCCATCACANATAGTGGAGCCTGGGACTACTCCCCCTCCCAGCTGCAGTAGCCTGAGGACTGAAGAGTCATACCCATACCCCCCATACCCTCCCGCTTTTGGGGGACTGTCCCGCTGTCCCTCCCGACCTCCCAGGTTGTCCCGCTAAGGGGATAAACGTTGTTTTAAATATGATGCTGCGAGTCGCGGTAGCAAAATGGGGTGGGACTTGGGCAGGGAGGGGGCGGAGTTGGGTTGTGCCAAGATGGGTCCAGGGGCGGAGTCAAGTCGGTCCGGGTTGGGGCTTATGTGTCCCACGGCCCCTGAGTGAAAAGGGGGGATGTTGCCCATAGCAACCAATCAGTTCAAGCTCTCAGTTTCATTTTACACACTGCAGAATGTGAGCTTGAATCTGATTGGTTGCTATGGGTATCATCCCCACATTGCAGTCTCCGTGCAATGGCCATGCTTAGTAAAATGAGGCACTGGGCCTAAATTTACTAAAATTCGGGATTGGAAAAGTGGGGATGTTGCCCATAGCAACCAATCAGATTCAAGCTCACATTCTGCAGTATGTAAAATGAAACTGAGAGCTTGAATAATCCTATTGGATGCTATGGGCACCATCCCCGCTTTTCCAGTCCCATAGTAAATTATGCCCTGACCTAGTTCCCCCATCATACATCCATCACCCTACCTTTTCTGTAATGATTCACCCTCTGTATGAGTCTTTGGGCCANTAAGCGGTATCATACTCTTAGCATGCCGTGCTTCTATCACTCAGTTTCTATCCATGAAGGAACGAAATCCGTCTGGGGTATTTTTTTTTCATCTTCTTATAGAAGCAAAAGACATAATGTATTTTCACTTCTCGGCTGGAGAGAAATAAAACTCATTACACAGGGATGAATATTTGTCTCTTCCCGTATTATAAGGCGTCATGGTGCGAGATTCTCTCTGCGACTTGTTTCAATCAGTAGATCACACAGCCNGGAGGAAGCGGGTCATATCAGTTGGCGGTGACGGTGGAGAGGTCAGCGTGGATTACCGGTTGGGTCGGGGAACAGGAGAGTCGCCGGGTGTCATTATTTGATCTCTAGACAGATTACGCGTTGCGGGGATGCTGGCGGCAGTAAATAATAGAAGCTTTTCCTTGGCAAAGTGGAATGATCTTTTATTTTCTTTAGAGGTAAATAGAATATAAACAGGGACGGGGTGTCAGGGATTATATTGACACTACAGCTTCCATTTATTTTATTCATGGTGACTGTGAATAGGTAACATTGCACAGCAACTCCCTATTTAAAATATCCAGATTCTTCATTGTATCATTCGAAGACCATGTATTTGTGCAAAGACNAATGTCCTGATCCAAACTTATGTACAGTGTTGCCGGCTTTTGTTTTCTCCCTCCCAGGAGTAACCAAAGGCCAGCACCATGGGGGTGAGGTTGTGCTTTATGCAAAGTCCTGACTCCTGGTTGGCAAATTCATACCTTTGGGTGGGCGTGTATAGACCCCCTACTGAAATCCCCCACTGTCGCAGTCAATCAGGAACAGTTGCTCCTTATTGGCCGCAACCCACGGCCAATCAGGAACCCCTAATTGGCTGCGGGGCTCATGATTGACCTCGGCAGGGGGCAGGGGGGGGGGTGAGGTGCAATTACCGACATCAGGTCATTTTTTGCCCTGGTCCCACAAAGTGTAAGGCCTCCTCTGTGTATATATCCTGCCCCCTTCCGGGCCCACGGTTTTGTGATATATGTTCCTCTGCAGAATGGGGGGCGGGGCTTCCACAAGGGGGCGAACTTAGCCAGGGAAAAGGCGCCATTATACCANACCGGTGTCTACCTTCCCACTTTGAGCACTGGATCTACCCTAAAGTGTGTCAGCTCCAATCTATGACCATAGCATCAGCTTCGTGACTTTNTACGCCCTGAGACGAAATCGCACACCCCCTGCTTCTATATAAAAGCGTTGGTTGGTTTGAAACTTTGTCCCTTGTAGTATATGGCATGTTCCGCTTCTCCATATAGAAGTGGATATCTATGTTAATGATTATTTAGATGGCGTAGAAAGGCGCACGCACCACTTGAAGTTCCACTTTACCTTCCTCTTTTCAATTGATCGCTGAGGCATTTGCCCGGACCGCCGTTTTCCTGCTCGGTGTCTGCAGTTTAACTTCCTGCAGACAGATTCCTTTAATTTGCAATAAACCATGCTGCTCGCGGCTTGTTTGCTGCAGAAATATTTCCAGTACAGAGAATCCCCTGATTCGCTCTATTGTTGAAAAATAGATTCTTACAAATCTTAGATCTCACCGTGTTCCCAGCTCATTTATTACCTGTAACTGCCCAGAGATTCACCCCTCGTGGCTAGAAATGTTTAAGGTAATTAGAGATGTATCCTGATGCTCCACTTAGTCGCTGTGTGATTGCAGTAAATGATGAACTTAACAAAAAAATAAATAAAAAATAAAAAATTTTCTAATACTTTATGTACAAAATATTTTACATCTGCACATGATTCCATAACTTTTATATTGTTGGATGTCAGAGACAATGGAACCACGACAGAGGATTATCCCCTTCCACTACCCTAATTCTCCATTTCCC
>JABWIB010005401.1:0-10718 GCA_016617825.1 Platyplectrum ornatum
CTACTTGCTCACGGTAGATCCCTCATGACTTATACTCCCGGTTTTCCTCTCCCCTTCCCTCTCCTCCCCTCCCTTTCCCTTTATCTTGTGTATTGTATGTTTTCTCTACCAGAATTGAAAATGTTACTATTGTGTGCTGCCTTGAACGTCGCCCGTTTGTTCTGTTTTTTGGCATTCTGTTTCATTCATGCCTCGTTCGGTGGCTGTTATTGTACAACCTGTTTTACAATAAAAAATTTTTCTATGGAAAAGAGTAGTTGATATGTGAAATAGCCTCCCATCAGAAGTGGTATAGGCAAAAAGACAATAGAAAAAAGTATAAATATACTTGGGATAAATAAGGATATACTAAATCTAAAACAAAAACAAAGATAAAGTAAGGTCAATATAGTTTTAAAACACAACAAGGCACACTAGATGGGTCATGTGGCCCTTATCTGTCGGCACTTTCTATGTTCTATCAGGTTCAGAATTTTTAGCAGGTGTAAAAGCCATAACATAATAAAACTGGGTCACTTTGGGGCATTTGCTAGACAAGACAACATGAACAGGCTGTACAGGAGACATTATATGGACGGAAAAACAAAGTTGAGAAAGACGGCTCCATGCAGTGAGCTCATCTTTATTCCATATTACTTCAGCTCCTGTTATTATTTATCTTTAATTAACCTCCGTGCCAATTTACAGAAGACAAACACTCAACACGCCACTAACCCAGCAATCATTTGGGACGTCAAATCATCCACTCAATCAATCTTTAGAAGATGAACTGCTGGTATTTTAGTCAGAACTCCATAATAAATATGTAAAAGCTTGAAGCATGTTTACTTTTCTTTTGCTGCTTTTAAACTTTCCGCAATGAATATGTAATAAGGGTTTTTAATAAATTAAGTGAAATGTAGTCAATCATCCTGACAAACAGTGACGAGATGAAAGCAGAAGTCGCAGCAAGACATGGGAATATGTAATCATGCAGTGGCCTAAATGGATCATCTAGTGAGAACAGCACGTCCTGTTTCGGGTTGAACGCCTCAAGCAACACCTTGTGCCCACAACTGCTCAGCCCAGAACAGTGTGAACAAGGAAGGAACATGCAAGTTTGCAAAACTCTCCTATTAAATATAGTGCATAAATGTGATTAATGTCTAAAATACTGTAACCCACAGCAATCAAATTTAGACCAGTTTAGCAAATTAAAAGCTGAATGTCAGGTTCTTCAGCAGCAAGTGTTTCTCTTTAAAGCCAGATGAATTTTCAAATAATATTGAACCAAGAATAACTGTAAATTCAATGCAAAAACTGAAATGTGAATGAATTACATTAATCTTTAAAGCAAAACAAAAAAGTGACCCAATGGAAATAGCTGAAACCATCAGAAGCTCAACAGTTTCATTCTAAATCTACACGATACTAGCACCAAAACCTTGTATCCCATATGCTACATACACCAGCAGTTAAAGTGGTACAGTGGTTAACAGCACTGAGGTTCCGAGTTCCGGGACATGACCTTATCTGTGTGGGGTTTGTGTTTTTCTCCCTGTGTCTGCATGAGTTTCCTCTGAGTGATCCGGTTTCCACATCCCAAAAACATGCTGATAAGTTGACAGCTGACTAAGTGTCCCTAGTCTATGTGGTCCACTGTATAATGGACTTATCCCTATGTAGGAGCCCCTATAGAATGTAAGCCTGCAGACAGGACCCCTTCCCCACTTATTCTGTCTTTTACCTAATTCTATAGTGGGTGACCAGTACTTCTCAAAGAGAACCGCAGCTCTATACAACGTATTAGCCAACCAGGGTAAGGGTTAACATAACCTATCTGCACGAGAGGGACAGTTAGTATTAAATGAAAATACTTACTAATATGGTTAAGAACAGTTCATGATAGTAAACCACATTAAATAACAAGGGAGTGGATTTGCACCTCCTGCAAAACCTTGTTTTTAGCTCACAGACAGCCCTTCCAGTAAAAATCTCGGACTATCGACCAAGTACATACTGGAGAATGTGAGCCTGAATCTGATTGGTTGCCATCTGCAACATCCCCACATTTCCAATCCGACAGTAAACTTACGCCCTGTATTCTCTTGATTCAGATCTCTGGATGGAAATGTGAAAATTTGGCGGTAATGATCAATGCCTAAAAGGTATGGTGCAAAGAATGCAAGTCAGTGTAAAGGGAAGTGGTTTCCCCTCGGCCCATTGGAAGGCTAAATACAGTGGAATTCCACCATTAAATCTCACTGTATTGAAAACAGGATTCTGTCCAAGGATATAAAAAGAAACTGTAATAAATTAATGTAAAAAGCAAAAACAAAACTATATAGACCATTAATTCATAAACACCAACCTTCCCCACCAGCTTCTTCTCCAGCCTCCTGCTCCTCTTCCTCCTCCTCATCACTGTCATCTCCACTTCCACCGTCATCTCCTTCTGAATCGCTGTCCCCTTCATCCAGAATTTCTTAAAGCACAGAAAAAAACCACATGATTATAAAAACCAAATTATTCAAAAATTATTCATTGTCTGATTAATCTAATCATAAATCTGCCAATTCTAATGACAACCAAATGTAAATCAGGTTTCAACGAGGGAAATCATTAAGTCACTGGCTATAAAAGGTGATTTAACGGTATCGGATTCCAATCTACCACGGGTGAAGTGTTTTGTATTGTTTGCTTTTTTTTCCTTCTGCAACAATTCATATTAGGAAATAAATTCCCCCTTGAGAATTCAAGGCTTTGCCGGGTTTGGGAGTAGAGTTATTACACACATTGCAGCAATGACAACTGAATCACACTGAGATTTATTAAAAATACAGTATGAATTTCAAATGTGAATTGTTGATTCCATAGCTTGGCGGAAAAAAAATACAAAACAAAGAAAACACACTTACAGCACACTGAATTCCTCATACTAACCATTATTACGTACCTTTTTTAATCGCTTTGTATTTCTCTTCATTTTCAAGAAAATTTGGATCCATTTTAAATACATCTAAAAACAAACAAAAAAAATCAGGATTAGAAATAAGCAACATCCAAAAGGGTAACAAGAGTAAAAATACTCAGAAGATCTAATATTTTGGGGGGAAAAAACCTACATTACATAAGATGATATACAAGAAAACAAACATGAAAGTGTGAAAGGAAAAGGAGAGAGGTTCTGCTTGTGATCTTACAGTAAAGAGAGCTTGCAGGCAAGGGCCCCCTTTCCGATCCAGTCTGTCAGGTTACCCCCTGCCAGTTACATAATAACTATATAACCCAATGGTGCTAAATAAAACCTTGATGATAATAATAATAATAATACAAATAAGAATTATGATAAGATTAATAAAAACAGGCCCCACATTAGCAACTTGAACTGCTCCCTATCGATCCAATGACAGGAATACATTACAGGAATACATTTATCGTCAACATTTTTTGAATTGCCTGATAACATGTGGGACACACTACATCTACATACACCCTATATGTGGTTAAGTGCTTGTTATTACCGTTCTTTACTAAGAAATGAATATGGTTGCCCTGTGAAACGCCAATAGTGTATTTAAGAAACATGATTTTAAAGAAAATCACGAAATTATTAATGAAAGGGCTGGACAACTCTTCCCAATTATTATAAGGTAGAAGTGGAAAACAATGCCTTCATAGTAAGCATTCACAGTACAGTTATCTGGGTATGTAACCAGATGCGTTGGCATGTTGTAATACAAGCAAGATCAACCATAAAAGAGGATCAATGTGAACAGTCATCCAAAGGGACTGGTAAAGGTAATATGCTAAAATTGTTACCACCAAAAACAAGAATGACAATAGCACAAGCCAAAATGAAAACAATAAACATTAACAAAGAATGAGAATGACCGTCCTGCAAACACTTACATGAATAACGGTTAAAAGTAGATTTAATTATTACAGAATCGCAAAGCTTTCACACTGTAGATAAAATCATTCAACTTAAAAGCAAAAATCAATGCAATACTTGAATAGGCTTAATTTATAAAGGGAGCGAATACATTTGCAGGGAATTGAAGTTATGGTGCTGATACTTACTAAGTACATCTTCTGGATTATAATCATCTTCCAGAGGCAACATGTGTGTGAACTGGTCTTCTTCCTCTACCAGGTCAAGGCCTTCAGGGATAACTGGGTGATCCTTGAAGCCATCTTTTCTCACCGCAAACATAACTTCAATCATGTATTGCACACGCTTGTCTATCTCTGACTCATGCAGGATGTTCCGAAGACGTTCAAATATAGCTACAGGAGGGGAGACACGTTACACTTAACAGCAAATAAATCCTTCAGATTTATGGAAAATGTTTTGGCAATATCCATAGATTAAGTATATGACACAGAAACTAGTCAGTCTTAAGTCATAGAATCACATAATAAATCATGCAGCGATTGCTTCATTTCCACCTTTCTCCAGAAGCCCATCAATAGCAGCACATCCAGCATAGCTGTAGTAAAATGTGCGTCAGCAAAGGGCAACCGGAAACAAGCAGATATTATAATTAAACCCCTCTGAGGCCTTAGGATTGGCTGTAATCATCACTTATGTATGCTAATAAGGTACAATATAAATGTCCCAGTGCTCCTAAATTGAATCCACAAATGCTTATCCTACTGACTTATTCCGAATAATGAACACTAATAATGACAGTGCCATAAACAATCTGCCAAGACAGTACACAGCCACTTACCATTTATACCCCTGGGTGTTACTTGAGTCATTTTAAGGCCACATTCTTTTATGAAACCAATAGCAACCTCTACACTGTCATCAGTAGGTCGTTCCAATAGTAAGGTCAGCATTTCCAATGCCAACACCTCATGTGCCTAAAATAATGGAAAACATAAAGGTTCATCTACAATTATGCACAAACATGTATTTACAATACCACAACAATCTGACCAAATAAAAACAGCTTGTAAGAATAATCTCATAATAAAAGACAGTATGAAGTATTTCTGCCTCTACCTAAATAATAATTATACTATTTTAACTCAAAAACATAAAAAAATTGGAAAATATTTTGTATTAGGGGCGCCTTGAAAAATTTTGAAGACCCCCAAGGGTGCCTCGACTGAGAAAGTTTGGGAACCACTGGTGTGGAACATTGATCTTTACAGCAAGGGATCTGACCCCTGGGCCGGAAAACTAGTCCCCATCCCCGCTAGGAGTCATTTAATTAACCAAAAGTGCAGGGTCTGTCCCAATCCCTGTGCTCCGTAGTCGTGTGGTCCCCTAAACAACTTTAATGATTTAATGCCTTTTTGTGAAGCTCGCTCCCCTCTCCCCATCTTTACATTTCAATCCAAATATTCTTATAGAAGATTACAATATTAACTTACCACATTCTGGTTAATGAGATGACCAACAAATTTGGAAGATGTTAAACAAAGTTGCTGAAAGAGAGAAAAAAAATAGTCAAGATTAACTCAATAACAATACCTGCCACGTCCCCTACCGCAAATGGCTTCAATGGACCAGATCTATACTGGAACTCACGAGCGTAAAGTTATGCCTGGGCATGTTGAATTGCAGGGGAGGTAAATTGTATTAGTTGCAAAACGTATTAGCGTTGAGAGCTGACATTTCCTAGCTTAAGTCTAATAACTCTGTAACAGTAACACTGATTAGTAGTATTCACCATGCATGCAAGCACTAACATTCATTTTACCTCCCATAAAATTTAACTTAGTTTTGCCCACATGAACATTATGCTCATAAGTTGAAGTCTGGATCTGGTCCAATGTTGTAGAACCAAATTGGACATAAAACAAACTTTTCTTTCATATTAGACATGCGAAATAGACAACACCAATGTCAGTGAAAACCTAAGACTGCTAAACAAATCACAGTTTTTCAAATACCTTATCGTTTCTTCTATATCCTTTGCGGAAATTAAGAATAAGCCTCTTCAGAATGAGCTCTCCAACCTGAGGGAACTTGGAGTTGAGGATAGCCACGACTGCAGCATAGACATGGGTGAAAATAGGAGATGCTGTCTGTGCTTGGAGAATAGACCTGGCCAGCTGCCCTCTTTAATATAAGGGAGAGGAAAGTGATGCTCAATAAAAAATATTCAGAAATCAGTTTCTCTATTACAATTAGTAAATATACATACACACATATTATATATATATATATATATATATATATATATATATATATATATATATATATATACATACATACATATATATACACACATATACATTCTCTATTACATGGCTTCCAAAGAAGTATTCTTTGGTCCATAGTCTTATGTAGATCCTCTCTGGCTTCTATAAACTACTTTAGAGTAGTTAACAGTGCTTGACAAAAACACAGAAAGTGATAAATATGGGTACAGTTACAGTTTATGAGTTCAAAGCCATGAGCGTCAACAGTAAATCTGTCTGCAAAGTACCAACAGGGGTCACAGCTTCTCCCTGACAGGGTAAGAGCTCCTATTTTTCGAATATTGTATTAGCAATGAAAGACCAACATAGTAGTATCTGCAGTAGTAGTAGACTGCATCAATGCAGAAAATGATATCACTATTGCAACCAGTGATATTTAGCAATACAAATAATAACTAAACACTTAATGTTTAAGTGATTGCATAATAAACAGGAGTAAATAAATTAATTAAATTTAAAGAAGCACTACAGCCATCACTTACCGTCCACGAATGATGTTTTCTTGGAGAAGCTCCTGGAGGATATTGCCTATATTCGAGACGTTCACTTTGTTAATGAGACCGTTAATTGACTTTTTCAAGGCTTCCCAGCTCATTCTTTGATAAGCTAAACTGTTGAACAAAAAATGAAACGAGAAAAAAAAATGAATATTTACTTACATATTATAATAGCACTAAACCATATGAAACTGGGGGTAGAATATAGTTGGGTTTATCTCAGCATGTGATGGGCAATACACTTTACTACCATTTCAGTGAAGAAACACCAACTACCTTCCAATTTCAGGCCGTGACTTTGGTCTTATACTTCTCTTCAACTGAAAAATGCCTTCACCTAGTTATAATTGATCGTACCTCCTCCCTTCTGTACTGAAAGCTTTATATGGTCAGATCACACAACACAAACAAAATAAATTACTTGCAACAGGTAAAACACACTAATCTATTGGACAATATGCTTTAAACTTTTTATTTCCGTTGCCTTCTTTTCAGCCCACTAGTCTCTCTGTGAGGACTCATCAATTTCACCTCCCCTGCCCTGTCTCCTATATTGCTTATGTAGTGTATTCCCCTATATCTAGGTCTGTGCCTCTTTCAATGGCTACCAGATAAAGAAGCAGTTATGGAAACTGTATTACTACAACAATGAGGCAAGTAACTGGATGACAGCAATGTTAAACGAATTCACATAACATCTGGCGTGATTGCTGTGCAGTTATCAGACTCTGAGCTTCCACCCAGTACATCTGTCTTTGGGCTGCCATTTGGTAAATCCAAATAATGCCTCAATGGGCTTTTAAAAATACTGAAAATTCTAACTTTAATTGCAAAGTTGTTTTTTTGTCTCTTTATCCATCTTGAAAAATATCAATTTCTCTAGAACACTACTTGTACCACTATGATTCCTGGAAGTTAATCCTGACAGCTGGTGTCTTTACATCCAACTCTTGTTCATTTTTCTTTGCCACCCACATGTAACACAATTAAAGCTTTAGCAAAGAACCCTGCATCAAGGATTTTCTTTGTTCTCTTTTGTTTTAAATGTATACTGACAAATTAAAAACAAAGCAGTGCAAAATGTTTTACTGGAAATTATATTTGCATGTAAAACCAGCAGAAGGTACAATCAAAACGTGTTCACCCCATGCAGAGGTAGGTTCTATTCAACACATAAGAGAATAGCTTTCACAGAATTGACTCACTACCCAATATTAAAACCCTTACTAATCCACTATTTCTATCCACACATTATCCTGTGTCATTATTTCCCGGCAGATGAATGTAAATATTAGAGATGGCTTCTTACTAATGTTCAATCAGATAAAGTATTAGATCATTTGTCAGGTTAAATACATATTTTAACAGTACAAAACACTTTCGGCAAGGAGACCAACATTTTACTGAGCCAAAGCTCCAGGAAAAACAATTCAATCAACAGATATGAAATAGACTATTAAGGCACTATTACTATTATCAGAACTAAAATAAAAATACAGATATTTCAGGGCTAATCCGGAGTTTGGGAGTAAGAACATAATAGGTGCAAGTGTAGACCTGGGCAAAACCTGATATGCAGGGTAAGACAAGTATAACTGTGAAATAAGAATTATAGTTGAAAGGTGAAGTTTTCTAGCTCAACTCTAATTTACAAATTCAACATACACTATGCAGCTTGCGAGTTCTTTGTACAAAAGTATTTTCTTTGCAGGCAACAAAAATTAATCTGCACCCCTCATATTGCAAAATGGATTAGCTCAGCTAAAAAAGGATGTAAGTGCAATTCTGGATCAGCCACTTCAAATGCATGAGTGGGTTTAGGTGGGTTATTCATTGGATCACAAAACAATCCAGCTCTGTGGAGAAGCACATACCTGCTTTTATCAGTTATCTGCTCTTGCATCATTCTCAGCTTGGCAGGGGGGATATAAGCCCCACCAGTGCGAGTAAGGATTGGATCCAGGTCATCCTTCCTTTTCTTCACTGGTGGCTCAGAAACAGCTTGTTCGTCTGTCTGTTTTTCTTCTGTTCTGGTTGATGGAGACCCCTCACCCCTCTTGGTTGCTGGAGGAGACCTTCTGTTTCGCCTTCGGTCGTAATCTCTGCCTGGATCTCTTCTTGATCGTTCTCTATCAAAGTCTCTGTCTCTGTCCCTATCCCTGTCCCGGTCTCTGAAAGATTAAACATTGTTTTGTAAACATAATGAAATTTATGCTCAAGATCAGTTACATTTTAATGAGGCATCTGTATGCAGAATGTGCTTCTTGGGCACTTGCATTGTATGCTCTGACCTGTCATTCCGGCCATTTCTTGAATAATCGTCATATCGGTCACGGTCGCTGTAATCTCTACTGTCTCGATATCGCGGAGATGGTGATCTACTATCTCTAGCCCGATACCTAAAATAGACAGAATTGGATACCAAATGGAATATGAATATATTTCAATTCATAAAAGAAATGAATAAACAGATACTTTGGACACAATCCCTCCATGAATGGGTTACATGCTATTATACCAAAAAGGAGGGTAACACAAATAAAAGAAGATTATTTCATACCTATCCTCTGGAGAGGAACTCCGCCTACGAGAACTGTGGTAATTGTCTCGTTTATCATAATTCGAAGAACTCTGAAACATTCAATAAACATTAACTACAATTAGCAGTCAATAAACAGTTAAGTACAAAAAAAAAAAATCACATATGAACTATTGCCACACTACACACATACAATTTTACAGCCAATATTTGTTATTTATAAAACAATCCTTTAATGAATCTTAAAATAGATTCAAACTACAATTTTTGTCATCTAGTCCATATAAACAAGTATTTCCCATTATACCCTGTTCAGATAAACAGCCCCCACCAAAGCCTGTTCACTTAGTGTTGACACAGCAATTCCTGGGTCAACAATGTAGTCATGCTGCGTCGGGCCCGGCTTCTTAGGAAAACCCCTTCTTTTCAGCCATATCTAAGACCAGTCTAGAAAGAGCCGAGGTTTCCGTTCAGACTGCATAAAAAATGCTGCGGCCACCATTAACTTCTTTATGATAACCAAAACAAAAATGTAAAAAGCCATCCAAAATGATTTACTATTATGACAAGACATGGCCAGTGACAGGTGCTCTGACAGCAGAACCTTGGGCATCTCAATGCAGATTTACCAGCCACCGAGATCTCAAGCATCCGATTATATATTGCAGGTCTTAGGACCAGTACAGGGCAGTGGGAAAACATCCTTGATTTTCCCCAGCAATCTGAGTAGTATGCCAGTCCCCTAGCATAATGTGTAGCCTGCATTACAACTTCATATGTATGTGGATGACATGATCAATCACAATGGCTCTACATACACCAAAACTATTTTGTTATCAAAATATCTAAAGACAACATACAGCACTCCCACAATTAGCCAATTGATTTCTTATTTTATTTTCAGTCTGTCTATATGGAGAGATGAAACTGCTGTCAGAGAAGCCTGCCTTTACCTACTTGTGGAACTTAATACCCAACTGCCTGGATGACTGGGGAGTATGATCTTTATCTTTGCTGTTAACATGCAATGATTATATTGAAGGATCGTATATATTCAGTGCTGGATCTATATAGGCTGCATATGAATGAAATAGATTTCTTATGGCCTCACCATGTTACTATATTTGAGGTGCCTGTCAGCATATTTCCTAGGAGGATTATGTGCTTGTTTGATACATTTGACTTTGCTGCATGTTTTGGGTATTATTTATGTTTTGCTTTAATAGAGTTATGTTTTCATTTCTCCTTGTATTAACACTGGGTGCAGGATTACCTGCTGATGTGACCTACAATTTAACAGGAGCTTGTGATGATTATTGGACAATGATATAATGTGATGCTCCAAGATAATCTACCTACACAAGGTGAAAGCACAAATTATAATCATTGTCGTGTGGAAACTGTGTTACAATACCCAATGTGATGTTACCCTACACTGTAAAATATGCAACAACCTTGACAATAAATCTGATCATATAATC
>JABWIB010005403.1:4560-16845 GCA_016617825.1 Platyplectrum ornatum
TTTTTTTTATAAATTAATTTTTTTTAAAAAAAACCTTTTTGTTGCATTCATGAAAGCCAGCAGTGACACTAGCAGAGGCTAGTGTCCGCTTTTAGCTTAGTGCAGGGATGCGGGGCATATGTGCTGCCCCTCTCCCTGCGCTCTATTCAGAGCTGCGCTTTTGCACGATGAGGCCGCCAGAATCCNTGAATCAGGTCCTTGGTCTCATAAAGATCATATTCTATAATACAAATTAGCCTTTCTTAACAAGGTGTAACGTATTGGATTTGGCATTTATCTGGTATAGGCAGCAACATAGGGTCCCTAGAACGACTGCCTTTAGGCAGAAACCTACTGAGAGTGGTTAACATCTGGTGAGATAATTATATGTTCCTATCGGTATACTGAGTGTGCCATGCTAGATTATGGATGTATTACAGTGGTATTATTAATTTCTTACATTATGTTCCATGCTACCCTTTGATAAATAAATGTACTGGCTTTTCATTTACCTCAACAATTCTGAACCCTGGGTAGGTATATATTCCATTTTTTTAAAAACATTAAGGCAAAAGGATACTGGGCCATCAGACTTATTTCTCCCATTTCGTAGTGTCATTCTAGTTTCATATGTCCTTNAAAGACTGTTTAATGTTTCCCTGGGCTTTTTTTAGGTCACTTTTCCCTAATAATGACATTTTGCATTCTTACTGAATGGATTAAAAGCATATCAGATTTAAGCACTGACTTTTCCCATGAAACAGATATGACAAATCAATAGGTCACAATGGCCCTCTGTAGCATTGTACATAGTAAGAGCTACAATGACAAATGGTACAGTAAGAAAGAATGGGTGAATAGAAAGCAGGAACTCATTGTGTATGCACTACAACGTGAAGATCGGGNCATCACTTTTATATTCGACTGCCATTCGTTGTCTATTCTTCTCAGTAATATACATAGAGAATTATTCTATTTGCAATTATGTAGCATACTTTTCTTTATAACTTCCTCATTTATAATCACTTTGTTTCACAATGTTATAATTTCTGACCATTATCCTTATAATGTATTCATAGTAATCCAATTTTTTAACAAACAAATGATCATTCTTACATCCAAACTTGCTGCTTTGTACACCAGATTATGTGTAAATATTGAATTCAATATGGTAATACATCTTTTGGTGTAAAAAGAAGACCAGTTTGATAGTGGAGAATAATGGGTGGCATCCAGAAGAAGTAAAACATCAGGGTCACAAGGCATGTCCAGCATGCTCAGAATTAAAACAATTGTGAGAACTATAACAAGTACTCTGTGGAATATTCTACCACCATTGTCCCATATGCCTTNATAGCATGAACCCCAGGTCCTGTTTTTAATGAAGTCCTTGTCCTGCCTTGACCAACTGCTAACTCAATCTGAGACCTCTTCTTACTANACCACATGCCTTGTCAAACCCTATCCCTTGGCACTATTAGATCTTAATTTGCTATTGCTATTACTATTTGTATGATATTGACAAGAATGAATATTAGATATTAACTATTTTAAATATGTCACATCACTTTTGAGTTTATTTATGCTTTCTCATTTGTTCATAAAGTCCCCACTTATAAGGGTCAAATATCACTGAATATATTACATCTATTAAAATGTTTTGTTTTTTCCCCTATACTTTAAAGTGTCATTACAAAAGTAAAATTAGAGGAGCAATGTTTAAAAAATGTGTTGTCAGATTTGAGTACTCATTTTTTCAAGACTTTGCAAACATAATACACATGAAAATATAGACAAAAAAACATAAAAAAAACATATTGCACCAGATCCAGATTTAAGAGGAGTTGAAGATTGTACAATTTACAATCACATCATGCGTGCAGCAATTTACACATGCAATCCTATCATATCACATCATCAGAAAGTCTGGAGCTTAAGTCGTCAGCATGCATATGTGCTGATTTTCCCCATTCTGCAGTTTTCTTTTTTATTTAAGTGTCATGTAGAGGAGGAAATCTCTCTGTTGACAACCCCTTAATCATAGTGATGCAGGGAGCTCATATGGAACTGCAGGAAAACAGACCGGTTCTGAGCTCCCTGCATTGTGGAGCCGAGAACCACCCGAAGTAACAGTCAGTGAGTGACGGAGGTGTGCTGTNGGCCCCCCTAGCAGCCGGGCCCCATAGCAGTAGCACCATCCCTGCATCTTCCACTGTTACACCACTGTAGATATTTCCACATGTATCATGTGAGAAATGTTTCTGTTAATGTGTATTTGGTCCATAGTGCGCCATGTATGTGCAAAATGTTGGTGTCATAAACAATATATTCATTTTTAAGATGTNTTATAATATATGGTATGGCAGCTAAGTATTAATGTATAAATGGCTTCTGTATTTATTTTTACATTTGCATGATTGAAATTCTTTTAATATCATATGATATATTTAGTGGAAATGCATTTGGTGTCTTTACAGAAAAACATTGATGGATAGCCTACAAATAAAAATACTGTTGTCAGTTTAATCAGCACAGAAAATAAATGTTGACATTGTTCCAATTACAAAAATATCAAATATTCATAACTGGGATGTACAGATATAATGCAGTGCTTAATATAATTTGTAGATGTTGCACAACTTATGCAAGAGTCATCTGAGTATTGTTGTGCTTAGGAAACGCTCTGATTATTCATCATCAGGACACAACCTTAGAATCTGTTCTAATTTAATTAATACGGCAACAGTCAAATGTCCTGTTGGTATGTAAGGTAAGTGGTTACCAGGAAATAACTCGATGACTGAACAAAGGAGTAATTCTTAAAACTAAATAAATGACTGAGTTATTATTAATAATAATAACAACCCATAGTAGTTTTAATTAGTATTCAAATGTTTAGTTTAGTAATAATGAGTAAAAGTACTGTATATTTATTTAATCATTTGACTGCAATTAGCACTATAAAAGTACAGTGCGTTATTATTCATGAACCACAGCAGTTTTAACCAATGTCAAAAAGCATTTGGTTTTTGGTGACCATGCAACAATGAGGGGCTTAAGAAGAAAGAACATTTCTCAGCACAGAGGAGTTTTTCTCCAATCTAAACCTTATCCTAATCTTTACCCTTACCCTCCCTTTCTCCTAAACATTACCCTCACCTTCTCTTATCCTAACTCCCCCCCCCCGGCCTTTCCACACTCCGGTCCAACCTCTCCCCGCTGTCATCTTTGTGTTTTATTAGCCTGCTGACACCATGTCTTTGATCCTGCTCATGTGCCCTGTTTCCTTGTACATTTGTACTTTTGCACTCTGGAGATCTTTATGTCCTGCTCATNTGTTGCTGAGTTCTAGTGTACTTGTGTTCCTGGTTCAGTTGTCATTTTGCTGCATCTGGTTTTCCATTCGCTGCACCCATATACTTTCACTGGCAAGAGGGCTGTGACCTGTTTCTGGCCTGAAGCCCAGTTCATCCTCACCATCTGGGGCTCTAGGGAACACCAAGCCAGTGGTTAGACTATGAACCTCTGGTCAACTGTATACCATCTGCGGGTCTGTGCGCAAAGCATAACCATTACACTTCTCCAATCCTTCCCATCCATTCAATCTAACCAAACCATACCCTTGTATTACAAAATTTAAGAGATTATTATTTATACATTTATTTACATATTATTATTTCACATAATTTATCCAGAACCGTACATAGATCTGTCCTGATGGCGACCCTGTTGAGTGAGTTTCACTAAACCTGGCCATTCAAGAGACAATTTTTGCCCAAATCCACAATTATTGTGGATTTCAGGCTGGAGTTTGGTCTGTTCGCAACAATGAACCACATCCTTCATGACATAATTATGATATGTCAGTACTTAACCTAATACAACAACATGTCAACATGGGTCACATTAATGGACAGTAGGAACAATATGCAGCACATTTTCCTAAGAGACATCTTTTAAATGGAATGGAAGTTTAACTGTACTATATTTTTCCCTAAATGCATTTTCCCTCGGTTGGTATGTTTGTTTTTCCCAAAAGAGTTGTGCTGTTAGTATATTGGGCTGATATTATTGGTAAATTCATTGCATACAATAAGAGGGAAGAAAACAACATCCAGGTAAAAACACTTACTACATATTATTTTAATATTACCTTTTAAGTAACAATGACGGTATATTCTCATTTACATAATCTTAGTCTCCAAAGGCCTACTGTATGGTGAACCCCCAGAACACACACACACACACACACACACACACACACACACTCTATGAAGTGGCTGTACATCTTATAAACTGTGCAGCTGTTGTACAAGTTTAATATGTCTTTCTGGCCTGAGTAAACTCAAGAGGACATACAGGGATTTCTTTTAAATTATATGTTATGTGTCATATGTTTCTTGAGTTTTATATAGTACCACAGAAAAAGATACTTGCCAGAAGTTATCATTATAGGACTGGATCCAGGACTGAAACATGCAGAAAACGACTGCATGTTGCCTGTGCACTTGCAAAAACAAAGCAATCTCATTACGAATCTGTGTTTCCAACAGGGAGGAAGAACAGTGTTCATGCCTCGTGTATGCTTGGGTATGCTTATAGTACTGTACATTAAGTGTTTTTTTCAGCCCTTATGCAATCTTAGTTACCGTCCCCATTTAAATATTATGATAGGTGCAGTATANTCCTCTAATCTGCACAGTTATCAGATGTCTGGACTCCCGAATTCATTTCATTTTAAAACTGAAGGTTGAATGGCAGATTATGGTAGAAAGGTGATTATGGTATAAAAGTTTTACCACACAGGATTAATATTAATTAATAAGTTATGGCTTATGGAAATCATGCACATGACAGCAATCAAGAATAGAAAGTCAATAACAATGGCATTGGGAGCATAATTAGATATCTGTCCGAACCTGTAGGGTTGAATTAAATTGAGTCCACAATTCCAACCATTGTTCTTTCTAGCCTCCTATCAATTGTGTTATTTTCAATTCACATTCAAACCAATAATCTTGTTGTACTTCTTTTCTCTCTTTTGTTCTTTCCATATTGTCAACACTAGAATACATAAATCCCCTCGTGCATTTACTTGCCTGTTAGCAAGTATGAGCTAAGGGCATGCTCCCCGCAAATGATCCCATGCTTTGCGCCAGTCATACGGCATGTTATAGTCTAGCTGCTGCTGATCTAAGACCATTGCAGCAACAGCATTTAGCCTTGCTAATATATGAAGAGTGCCATCTGCTATGCAGCCTTTTCCAGAAATTGTTATCGCCATAGAGAGGGCAGCAGAGCTCAGCCCTGGCCAAAGAGGAAATGATAAAGACTGTGGAACAAGCAGGAAGAGCAAACTGTTAACGCAAGGAAAGGGACTAGCCCGAGCCAAGCTGCTTCTACTGCTGAGAACAATTCTGTGTGAGGAAATCGAGTGCTGTGACCCTCCTGAGTGTTTGTAGGCTGGCGATGAATTGCTCATGAGCAGAGAGCAAGATCAGGCCAGTGGGATGCATATTGCTGAGACCAGTAGTAGTGGCACCAATCCCTTGTACACACCAGTCATAGCAATCACCATTGACTGACAAAGACAAGAGGACATTGNCCTAAACACTGCCTACAGGGAACAAAAATGATACATCACATATAAACATGGTTGCAACCGCACTCTGAATATCAGGGAAACTTCCAGAAGAGTGTGTGATCTCCATGACACCCTGAAATGTTTGTAAATCTCCCTGATGTTGATTCAGATACAAAAATTATTTAGGTATAATGGACCAGATTCTGTCTTTAGGCACTATTGGCTTACTCACAACCAGGGCCGCTGCCACGATCACCCGGGCCCNGGACTTACAAACTCCCGGGCCCCCCGCGCGATGGCAGGACGNTGTGACCTCACAACATCTAAACATCAGCGCAGGAGGCCGTCGGGCCTATTTAAACTCNNTTAGACGCCAATAATTATGTCTAAGTGAGTTCAGACACACTCCTGGCAGGGTCCTGCACACCAGTATAGTGTGCCGGTTCCTTGCCAGGGGGTGGGGGGACAGCCGGGCCCATGCCAGTAGGCCTGGCTGTCCCACACTGATGGCGGCCCTGCTCACAACTTACTCAAGAGTGGGCAAAACCATGAATTGCAGGGGAGTTAATTTTTAATAGTTGAAAGATGATGTTTCTTAGCCCAAGTCGACTATTCAGTGTGCAAAATGCTAAATTAAAGTAATCCCCCTGCATGTAAAAAAAAAAAATTATAACATGCAAATTTAGTGTCTTGGTTAGTCAGCTGCAGTGTCACCTACTTTTTCTATAAAAGAGAGCTCTATTTACAAAGAGCCAATATCTTCATGCGAAAGCAGACATTATCGTGTGAAAATATTGTGATTGATATTTGCAAACAGGNGCGGGCTAGCCGCATCATCGGTGGTTCAGGGCCACATATGTGGTCAGGGCTGTCTACATGGCGATCTACTGATATATATGGTCCGTTATTTATGGGCCACTGCTGTGGGTTTGCCCCCCAGGCCAAAATTTTCCAGCCTGCCCTGTTTACAAACCATGAATTGCCAAAGAAAACTGCTGTTGCCATGTTGACCATGTAAACTTTTCAGCTCCTTGATGGTCCATTGAATATTCTAGTGTAAAAATAAAGAATAGGATTAATGAACACTTACCAGACCAGGAAGATGCATCTGTCAGTGAAGTTGAATTGAAGTTCCGAAGCATGTGCTATGTTTTTCATGCTGGATTAAATATATTGCAGCACCTTGATAGTGTTATATCAATTCACTTGATATTCATTTTCCAAAGTTGCCAACTTTTAAGTCGTGCAATTGCTGCGCACTTACCTCAGCAGTGGCTTTCAGGTTCTCTTCTGTTTACAACCTTTGCTCCATTGGCTTGTACTTGGATCTTTTCCAGAAAACCCTTGTAGGAGATTTAGTTTGGGTGCTTAAGAAGATTTAGATTAGGCGAATTAGTGGCCACTTGTTTCTGAACCACCATGCATGCAGANAAGTCTTGCACAACTTCAGATAAAGCCTGAATCTGGTTTACCATGACCTGGGCTTGACTTAGCTGGACTTGATCCATCTTCAGTGTTGGCTAATAGCCTAAAGNATTGGTAGGTTTTATTGTTATGAGATACAGCTGGAGCACTATGTCTAACTGCAGAAATGGTCTTCCCCAGATCTGATGGTGTGACTGGTCTGCTGATCGTCAACACGTCATAGCCCTCAGCAAACCTCTCACTATGCACTAACCCTTAGGTTAGGACTGACAAGACAAACAGACACCAAACAGTACATTAGGAATCAAGAGGGTACTAGACCATAATCCAGCAAGCCCAGACCCTCCACCGGTACAGTATATCACAGCCCCAACAGGGAAGGTGAAGCCAGTGATTGAGTCTCTGAATCCCCCCATTTTCTCCAGAAAAGGGTAAACCAACCTGAGAGAGACCCAAGAGAACCAGTTGTAGGAGAAAAAAAATAGTAGTGCTAAAATGAAGTAAAACTATAAATGGTTTGTAAAAAGTCCAAGTAGAATCCTGGCTGCTTTTGTGTGAGGGTGGAACATCAGAGAGACAGTACTAGTAGTTAAACAATTCATCAAATCAATGAAGTTTTCCCATTTGCAGGATTTAACGCAAGTTATAGACACAAGGACACTGTACTAGACCCATTGTTATAACACATTGTGACGTTCCTTCAGAAGTATATCTATATATCTCACCCAATCCTTGCTTATGCTTTCAGTGCATACACATTGGCAAAAGTTCTTCTGATTAACAGATCACAGTTAGGTATGTTTATAGGCTTTGGAAAAAACATACAATTACTTTTTATCTGTTTGAAAAATGTAAATATATTTATCAAAGTACAATTAACCCTGTATTTAAAACCATAGCAGTAGCCAAATGAAATAAGTTTTCAATTTTGTGATCTTGTGATTTTTTATCACTACACAGAATGTATACAAACTTTTTTTTTATCAACTAAATGAGTGACTGAGGAAATTGTNTCAGTTGCAGCCTGGAAACCTTTGAGATGCGTTTTTATTTTCANGCCAGGATTGCAGTACATACTGTAAACGGCCGGATTCCTGTTCACTGTTGGAGATGATTACTATTACTGAGCAGCAGTTGTGTGTTGTGCTAAAGGAGTAAATAAAAAAAAACTATCTGCCATGACCAAACAAAGGAAATGGAGCAGGATTTGAAACAAGTCCAAGTTTGCTGGGTGAGAGATTCTTTTTAATGAGTGTAATCTTTCTATTGGGGTTTACATCACAATTTAATCCAAGCCCCTAACAGTAAAAAGACATCTGCTGTTTAAGCTGTTCTGTAAATACTTTTAATGGTTGGGAGCCATCTGAAGGGAGTTTTTAGGAAGGGATAGTAGCTTAACTGGAAATAAAATTGACTCCAGTGCAAATCTTTGGATAAATCACTGTATTATTTACGAAAGTGTAGTCGCTTGAAACAACGAAGTCCTTTCTTCTACAATTTACTATGTGGTAAACTTTTTCTAATGACTGATTTATAACTGGGAAAACAAAAGAAACAAAAAGATGTCCATAACATAAGGAAAGTAAATAAGATGACCCATTTCTGCTTTTACTTTCAAAGATTTGTGATGTTGTTTAGATTTATGCTACGTGCTGAAGTATTGCGGTAGTGGGGCATTTAAGTGGATCACTTATTCCAATTTTCCTCCAAAAAAAGGTGAAAATGTTCAGAAGATAAAACAGTCATCTACAGTAATATGACTCAGTGTAAAAACTATTTATGGCTATTTCATATAACGGCATGGCACATACTTTACTCAATTCTATGTACTTCTACAATAAAAAAATGTTTGTGTATTTGTCAAACTTACACAGAAAAGGTCAATGTTTTTAAAACATTGTTTTATGCATATACCTCTAAAGAATTTTCATCAGCTCTACAACAAATATCAGTTGTAAACTAAATCCTACTATGGTGGTCTTGCACATGAATAAAAATGTTTTATAAAGAGGGATCAAACTTCTGACAGTACTATAACCCTCTGCAATGATGTCCAGATAACCGATAAGGAAAGAGGCTAGGAAATGTTCTGGAAACAGATATTTTTATAGCATAGTCATATTGTTCTCCTCTGTCCTACACTTTATCTACTCCCAAAGATGGTAACAGTAATATCTCCACATATATTTCCTCAGATCTTGTTTTGGTCACCTGTTTGAAGTGAGTCAATGTGGTCTCAGAGTAGCTGTTTGGGAGATGTTACGGGGTATCTCTCAAGGTGAGTATTGAACTTAATTTAAAACACATAATATATGTTCCAAGAGAAGCTCTGACAGATTTAGAGTTAGAACCACCATAGCAGGAAAGCCTGTATATTGCTGGTGNTTTNAGCATATATTTCCAAAATATGTATCANTGGTCGAAGTGGAAATTTAGAAGTGGGGGTATGGACATTCAGAAGTGACGGTATGAAAAAACNANATATAATTAAAGTCAATGGAGATTTGTAGTATTTCAATTACATCAGTGGAAGAAGTGCNGGTATGGTATACCCCTGTATACACCCCCACCTCGAGCCCAGATATGTATTATATACTAAATATAGAATAGCATATTTAGTCACTGGCTAATGGCAAGAGTGCTGGGGATCCTTTTGTATATACAGTGTATATATACGAAACATATTCCATTATGATCTTTTATTGCAACAGAGGGATTCTAAGGGAACCTATCTAAGGAAAGAAAAATTTCAGTTTTCACATTTTATGAAATAATATTGATCAGACTAAAGTCAAAATGCATTATAAATTAATGCATAAGCATATTTTTGCCTTTCCACATTTACAGAGAGTATGAGCAGAAAAGACACTTAAATGTTCAATATTTATGGCTGTCTTGTTAAAACCTAAAACTTACATTTATATTATGAACTAATTCAATGCAAATGTACCTCTTATTCGTTAGGTCATCATCAAGCTGTTTTATTGTCCCTTAACTTGTGTCTCCATTTGATAATATATTGTGTTAAACTGAAAGTAACATAATATTACTACTTGTCTAGGCAAATTACTTCATAGATTAACCTTGGTTTCTTAGCTGTAACTGTAACTGTTGCCAGCGCATACTGTATATGCAGTAGTCAGTACCACCTTTCCACGAGAACAGCAGATGGTTATCAACTAAGGCATCACTGAGATGCAAGGTTAATCAGATGCTTAGATGTTTCCTGTCGGAGTTGAGTTAGAGGGACTGCCATTACACATGTGGACATCANTAAGAGCATGTACATTTGTATAGGACTGGTGTTCATGGTGATGGTGTTCATGCTGGGCATTGACTTCTGCCGGTATGCACTGCCTTCTCTGTCACAATCTAGCTGAGGTAATGGTTAATGTGTGGGTTGATAATATATTAAATGTTCTTTTTTTGCTATGTATCTTTACTTTATAGTTTAATTTATGTTTACATTTCTTTAAATAAATACAGATTTGGTTGAGTCATTTTTACCAATGGCAGTCCATTATTTCACCAGGCGGGTGGTGTTGCAGTGCATAACACTGGAGTGGAATCTGGCCACCCATCCAGCCTTAGGAGTTTTCTCGTTTAACAATCGACTCGTTTTTTGCACCTGGTCGTGAATAAAAAACAGAGAACATTCATCTTTATCAATTCCTCTGCAGATATCTTGAACGCTGTGTTTCTCCACAGCTCCAATAGCAATATGTTTCCCTCAGTACCACTAGCTCATATTGCTGTTATGGCAGAAACATGGAAGCATGAAACTCCTGCTAAATAAATAAATGAAACATGCATAACACAAATGACTTATCTGTAAGGAATTAAANTCATTTCTCTTTTGCCCAGAAAACAACCTGGTGTCATGTTTTCTTTGTAACTGGGATAGCAGAGATTAAATTCATCTAAAAGTGCTTTATGTGCTAAAAAACATTATTTAAAAAACATTATTTTTAGAATTTTATCATGTAGGGATTTAAGGGAGACACAAAACTTACAATATTATGTTTATTATTATTACAGATATANTAAATGATAAACACACTAAACATGTAGATACAGTGAATTTACTGCTTTATTTTGCCTTAAGAGTTTCTCTTATAAGGATACAGCAGTAAACAGCAAGCATTCTTTGCNCTGATTAGACAGAAATCCTGGTGGAACCTTACACCATTTTCATAGTTGACTGCTCCAAGATGACTAGGAAGAAGTCACGGTGCAAGTCCAATAAATGACACACTACATGTTATGGTCTTATAAGATTATGAAAGTTTGTCGACTATTTCTTTTGTATTTATCTGCCCTCTACGACGTATCCATGAAATGCTTTCAAATGACTCCCATGAAGCTTTTTCAANCTAATTCAACAGACCATCAAAATGCCCATCCAGCATCAGTTCTCTTATTTGATGTCCTACAAAGATTNCCTCTTTGATCCTTGCAACTCTGATCCTAGGCAATTTTTTTAAGTGTGTAAATTCAAGTCCACATCGATTTGTTGCTTTAATAAAGTTTTTCATAAGATCATGTAGCATGGAGGTAGATATACTTTTTTTTTTATATTAACAAGTGGAGCATTGACAACACTCTACTTTACTGGGGTTAGTGATGTAAGGACTTTGATCACTGCTTCTGATTGTAATGAATTCTATATAATCTCTGTTGTGACCAGTGTTATTTTTATTAATCACTCATAAGAACTGCAGTTCTGCTCAACAGAGAGGAATGGTCCAGAAGGAAAGGACTTTACAGAATTTTACCTTTTAACCTTTAACCTTATTGTATTTTTTCAACAGCAGTAGAAACTCTATCTGTGCTGTAGTTCTAAAGAGACTTAGGATTTAGGAGGACATCTGGTAAAAGGAAGGAGTAATGATGTTATTACAGCTCAATAATCATATTGCAGTGTCGGTGTCAAACACAGCAAGTAGGACAGGCGCTTCTAATATCATATATTAATATAACAACAATGACCCAGATGGCTCTAGAAAATGGATAACTGTCATTACTCTGGCAATTGGATACATTTCTGTTTCAATGCATTTAATGTACATCACAAAATGAGCTACAATATGCTGTGCCCTGCTGAGATTTGCTTTTCTATCATTATGTAAGTTCTGGCATTGCAATGACAGTACTGTAGCTTGGAACAGAATACAGCAGTAATTACACTATGTAGATAATTTCCACAGATGTTTAAACATATGTTAATACCAACATAGATATTTGAATATTGAATCTGAATTCTGCTCTACATACTTCTAAGAAATAATCACCAATTA
>JABWIB010005404.1:11784-27272 GCA_016617825.1 Platyplectrum ornatum
ATCTCTCACCTGTAATACTGATTGCAATTAATTCAATTTTCCTCCCCTGCAATTCAACATGGTTTTACCCACTCTTGAAAAATGCTTAAATTGGAACAATTTATCTTATAGTGTATGGCCAGCTTAAGTTTTAATACCTGTAACTGGGAGGCCTGAAAACTATTTAAGAATTACCCAAATAGGTACATAAATAATATTTCTGTTTTCCCATTGCTCTGTCATGTGAAGGTGTTATTTATTAATTGTACCGTACCCTGTAGTAAAAATAAACCTAATTACATGAATGTACTTAAATCAGCTGCGATTTTGAGAGGCATTATTCAAACCTTAAAAAGCCCTAGCTAATAAAATAGTATTCAACATAATAATCAATGAAACAATTTATATATTAAAACCCCCTGCAACTTAAAAACTAAGCCCAATGTGTATAGAGTCAAGGAATAATCAGGGCCGCCATCAGGGGGGGGGACAGCCGGGCCTACTGTCCCGGGCCCGGCCGCCCCTCCACCCCCCAGCAGTGGCCCGGCGCCCTGTACTGGGCGCCGGCCACTGCCGGCAACCAGCATAAAATCACATAGACGCCATATTTGGCGTCTATNTGCCTTTAAAAAGGCCCGGCGGCCTCCGCAGTGACGCCGTGACGTCATGACGTCACGGCATCATGTGGGGGGCCCGGCCGCCCNGGATTTTATGTGTCCCGGGCCCGGCCAAATGTGACGGCAGCCCTGGGAATAATATATATATAGTTAGGTGTAAGAGTAGAACTTAGTCTCATGTGTAGTAAATGGCCATAAGTGAAAGGATTGTAAGAAGGTGAATTCCAATGTAACGTTACGATCGTACCTTCTATAGGCATCCTACCTTAATACCTTAAGTGCCTCCCCTGGTCACCTTACCTAGCTGTGATGCTGTTAGTACATCAAGATCAGGCCAAGTATTTGCCCATCTGCAACTTTCACGACGCGTTTCGGAAACTCTCTTCATTCACATAACTATATATTTCATCTTTTTTGGACTTTATAAGTCACATGATAATTTAATATATCATTTTATTGGCTGGTTGTTTATTTTGTTGAATATTATGGTTTTTATCTTTATAGGGTTTGACCACTCTCTTGTTAAGGGCATTCTCGGAGTGTCCCCAGGGTGTAACAAAGAGTATTCCAGGCTTCCACAATGAATATTTCCATAAATCAGTCGACCGTGAAGCTTACACTCCAATCCTTATTAAAGCAGCAGATGGAATGCCTGTACATATCACGTGGGATGTATCTGTAGTGAATTGTCAATAAGTAGTTAAATGTTGGGAACAGTTTTGTGAGAAATGTGCAAAGGTTTATGGTAAAAAGTAGATTCACTGACTTTCTATGCCTGTGGGTCCATGGGTGACACTCCAACCATCATAGGATATCCCCATATCGTGTTAAGCTTGCATGTGCTTGTATGTGTAGACATTCCCCAGGCCTGCACGGGGACCCTGTACTGGTGCTGATTTCCTTTTTTTCCCTCTTGGTGACAGTTCCTTATGCGCAGTGTCAGCACAGGGAAGACAGCAAAGGTAAGTAAAGTATATGTAAATTCATTAAAGGGATTGGTTGTGGATTAGACACCTTAGGACAGAGAGTAGAAGGCTATAGACACAGCCATGCTACCAATGGCTTGGACACACCTTCTTTACTAGATTATCATCTATGGATGGGGGTGGGGGGGGGTTCTGCCAAGAGGTTACAGCGGGGCCCAGAATTCCTCTTGGCGGCCCTGTGCATAGTTCTGTATTGTCGGGATTCAGAGTTCTGTAATTGCAGGTACAGGTGCGTGACAGTGTGGGTACTACAAGTATACATAGCTGGAGGGGGTGTATATAAGTAGAATAGTAAGGGCTGGGTTCTGCACCACCTTTGACTGTTGAATAGGAGCTAGTCAGTCATTCCACTCACTCAAGCACAATGACAGGACACATTCTGTCACCCTTATTGTTCAAAATTATTATCCAGTGACTGAAATAATAAAGGGGAGCGAAACGGGATCATTACTGCAAAGAATTGGATGTCTATCCAAACCTATACATTGGTATTCCCAGCGCTTACTTATCACTTCAGTCACAATGCGATCAAGTGGATTACTGATTGTATGTATGAATTGTATTAGAGAGTCATGCATTATAAATGTATTAAAGTCATTATAATGAATTATAGTAATAAATGCGGCGCAGCAAAGCCATCCAGAGTATTAAAATGAAAATATCTCATGAAGCAGTTATTAAATGTTTGTTTGCGCTGCCTATTCTCTAATGGCCGAGACAACAAAAGCCACAAAGATTAATGTAATAATACAAGTATAGTAATACTAACACATAACAATGAATATAACATCATTTTATTTTATCTTTTTTTATTATTTATTATTTTAATATTTTTCAGAACACCCCCTGACAGAATATTAAAGTAATATAATACACTCTTAATAAATTCATTATTTTATGTTAACATATTGGGCTACAGAAATAGATCTTTTCAAGGTGAAGATATTTTTGCTTTAAGTTAAGAATGTTAAAGTTTACGCCGGTCTCAGCCCTTAGCTGTTATATCTACATAATTATACAGACTTCAGCAAATGCATTGCTGATAGAATATTTTTAGGGTACTTCCTTATCTTTACGACCCTTCCCCCCCCCCCATAGGAGTGGCCGTCTTTGAACCCGACACTGCTCTGATTCCCATAGTCCCATCTCCTCGTGGCTACAATGCCAGGATAGACAAGTGTTCCTTGCACAGGCACATGGGTGGCACTTATTTATCAGCCATGGGGTCCAGGTGAACGCCCGCTCAAAGTTACCGCAAAATCCCCTATTGATTTTAACAGGGGCTGGCTCCAGGATGGGGGTGTGGTGGCCATATTTGGATTGGCAGTGCTCCGGTTCCTGAGGTGCCATGCCTGGATAGCCAAAGGTCTGCTGCACAGGC
The DNA here is from genome assembly GCA_016617825.1 of Platyplectrum ornatum. Taxonomy (NCBI): domain Eukaryota; kingdom Metazoa; phylum Chordata; class Amphibia; order Anura; family Limnodynastidae; genus Platyplectrum; species Platyplectrum ornatum. Next base: position 14,748 of record JABWIB010005404.1, read on the forward strand.
ACATGGGTGGCACTTATTTATCAGCCATGGGGTCCAGGTGAACGCCCGCTCAAAGTTACCGCAAAATCCCCTATTGATTTTAACAGGGGCTGGCTCCAGGATGGGGGTGTGGTGGCCATATTTGGATTGGCAGTGCTCCGGTTCCTGAGGTGCCATGCCTGGATAGCCAAAGGTCTGCTGCACAGGCACATGGGTGGCACTTATTTATCAGCCATGGGGTCCAGGTGAACGCCCGCTCAAAGTTACCGCAAAATCCCCTATTGATTTTAACAGGGGCTGGCTCCAGGATGGGGGTGTGGTGGCCATATTTGGATTGGCAGTGCTCCGGTTCCTGAGGTGCCATGCCTGGATAGCCAAAGGTCTGCTGCACAGGCACATGGGTGGCACTTATTTATCAGCCATGGGGTCCAGGTGAACGCCCGCTCAAAGTTACCGCAAAATCCCCTATTGATTTTAACAGGGGCTGGCTCCAGGATGGGGGTGTGGTGGCCATATTTGGATTGGCAGTGCTCCGGTTCCTGAGGTGCCATGCCTGGATAGCCAAAGGTCTGCTGCACAGGCACATGGGTGGCACTTATTTATCAGCCATGGGGTCCAGGTGAACGCCCGCTCAAAGTTACCGCAAAATCCCCTATTGATTTTAACAGGGGCTGGCTCCAGGATGGGGGTGTGGTGGCCATATTTGGATTGGCAGTGCTCCGGTTCCTGAGGTGCCATGCCTGGATAGCCAAAGGTCTGCTGCACAGGCACATGGGTGGCACTTATTTATCAGCCATGGGGTCCAGGTGAACGCCCGCTCAAAGTTACCGCAAAATCCCCTATTGATTTTAACAGGGGCTGGCTCCAGGATGGGGGTGTGGTGGCCATATTTGGATTGGCAGTGCTCCGGTTCCTGAGGTGCCATGCCTGGATAGCCAAAGGTCTGCTGCACAGGCACATGGGTGGCACTTATTTATCAGCCATGGGGTCCAGGTGAACGCCCGCTCAAAGTTACCGCAAAATCCCCTATTGATTTTAACAGGGGCTGGCTCCAGGATGGGGGTGTGGTGGCCATATTTGGATTGGCAGTGCTCCGGTTCCTGAGGTGCCATGCCTGGATAGCCAAAGGTCTGCTGCACAGGCACATGGGTGGCACTTATTTATCAGCCATGGGGTCCAGGTGAACGCCCGCTCAAAGTTACCGCAAAATCCCCTATTGATTTTAACAGGGGCTGGCTCCAGGATGGGGGTGTGGTGGCCATATTTGGATTGGCAGTGCTCCGGTTCCTGAGGTGCCATGCCTGGATAGCCAAAGGTCTGCTGCACAGGCACATGGGTGGCACTTATTTATCAGCCATGGGGTCCAGGTGAACGCCCGCTCAAAGTTACCGCAAAATCCCCTATTGATTTTAACAGGGGCTGGCTCCAGGATGGGGGTGTGGTGGCCATATTTGGATTGGCAGTGCTCCGGTTCCTGAGGTGCCATGCCTGGATAGCCAAAGGTCTGCTGCACAGGCACATGGGTGGCACTTATTTATCAGCCATGGGGTCCAGGTGAACGCCCGCTCAAAGTTACCGCAAAATCCCCTATTGATTTTAACAGGGGCTGGCTCCAGGATGGGGGTGTGGTGGCCATATTTGGATTGGCAGTGCTCCGGTTCCTGAGGTGCCATGCCTGGATAGCCAAAGGTCTGCTGCACAGGCACATGGGTGGCACTTATTTATCAGCCATGGGGTCCAGGTGAACGCCCGCTCAAAGTTACCGCAAAATCCCCTATTGATTTTAACAGGGGCTGGCTCCAGGATGGGGGTGTGGTGGCCATATTTGGATTGGCAGTGCTCCGGTTCCTGAGGTGCCATGCCTGGATAGCCAAAGGTCTGCTGCACAGGCACATGGGTGGCACTTATTTATCAGCCATGGGGTCCAGGTGAACGCCCGCTCAAAGTTACCGCAAAATCCCCTATTGATTTTAACAGGGGCTGGCTCCAGGATGGGGGTGTGGTGGCCATATTTGGATTGGCAGTGCTCCGGTTCCTGAGGTGCCATGCCTGGATAGCCAAAGGTCTGCTGCACAGGCACATGGGTGGCACTTATTTATCAGCCATGGGGTCCAGGTGAACGCCCGCTCAAAGTTACCGCAAAATCCCCTATTGATTTTAACAGGGGCTGGCTCCAGGATGGGGGTGTGGTGGCCATATTTGGATTGGCAGTGCTCCGGTTCCTGAGGTGCCATGCCTGGATAGCCAAAGGTCTGCTGCACAGGCACATGGGTGGCACTTATTTATCAGCCATGGGGTCCAGGTGAACGCCCGCTCAAAGTTACCGCAAAATCCCCTATTGATTTTAACAGGGGCTGGCTCCAGGATGGGGGTGTGGTGGCCATATTTGGATTGGCAGTGCTCCGGTTCCTGAGGTGCCATGCCTGGATAGCCAAAGGTCTGCTGCACAGGCACATGGGTGGCACTTATTTATCAGCCATGGGGTCCAGGTGAACGCCCGCTCAAAGTTACCGCAAAATCCCCTATTGATTTTAACAGGGGCTGGCTCCAGGATGGGGGTGTGGTGGCCATATTTGGATTGGCAGTGCTCCGGTTCCTGAGGTGCCATGCCTGGATAGCCAAAGGTCTGCTGCACAGGCACATGGGTGGCACTTATTTATCAGCCATGGGGTCCAGGTGAACGCCCGCTCAAAGTTACCGCAAAATCCCCTATTGATTTTAACAGGGGCTGGCTCCAGGATGGGGGTGTGGTGGCCATATTTGGATTGGCAGTGCTCCGGTTCCTGAGGTGCCATGCCTGGATAGCCAAAGGTCTGCTGCACAGGCACATGGGTGGCACTTATTTATCAGCCATGGGGTCCAGGTGAACGCCCGCTCAAAGTTACCGCAAAATCCCCTATTGATTTTAACAGGGGCTGGCTCCAGGATGGGGGTGTGGTGGCCATATTTGGATTGGCAGTGCTCCGGTTCCTGAGGTGCCATGCCTGGATAGCCAAAGGTCTGCTGCACAGGCACATGGGTGGCACTTATTTATCAGCCATGGGGTCCAGGTGAACGCCCGCTCAAAGTTACCGCAAAATCCCCTATTGATTTTAACAGGGGCTGGCTCCAGGATGGGGGTGTGGTGGCCATATTTGGATTGGCAGTGCTCCGGTTCCTGAGGTGCCATGCCTGGATAGCCAAAGGTCTGCTGCACAGGCACATGGGTGGCACTTATTTATCAGCCATGGGGTCCAGGTGAACGCCCGCTCAAAGTTACCGCAAAATCCCCTATTGATTTTAACAGGGGCTGGCTCCAGGATGGGGGTGTGGTGGCCATATTTGGATTGGCAGTGCTCCGGTTCCTGAGGTGCCATGCCTGGATAGCCAAAGGTCTGCTGCACAGGCACATGGGTGGCACTTATTTATCAGCCATGGGGTCCAGGTGAACGCCCGCTCAAAGTTACCGCAAAATCCCCTATTGATTTTAACAGGGGCTGGCTCCAGGATGGGGGTGTGGTGGCCATATTTGGATTGGCAGTGCTCCGGTTCCTGAGGTGCCATGCCTGGATAGCCAAAGGTCTGCTGCACAGGCACATGGGTGGCACTTATTTATCAGCCATGGGGTCCAGGTGAACGCCCGCTCAAAGTTACCGCAAAATCCCCTATTGATTTTAACAGGGGCTGGCTCCAGGATGGGGGTGTGGTGGCCATATTTGGATTGGCAGTGCTCCGGTTCCTGAGGTGCCATGCCTGGATAGCCAAAGGTCTGCTGCACAGGCACATGGGTGGCACTTATTTATCAGCCATGGGGTCCAGGTGAACGCCCGCTCAAAGTTACCGCAAAATCCCCTATTGATTTTAACAGGGGCTGGCTCCAGGATGGGGGTGTGGTGGCCATATTTGGATTGGCAGTGCTCCGGTTCCTGAGGTGCCATGCCTGGATAGCCAAAGGTCTGCTGCACAGGCACATGGGTGGCACTTATTTATCAGCCATGGGGTCCAGGTGAACGCCCGCTCAAAGTTACCGCAAAATCCCCTATTGATTTTAACAGGGGCTGGCTCCAGGATGGGGGTGTGGTGGCCATATTTGGATTGGCAGTGCTCCGGTTCCTGAGGTGCCATGCCTGGATAGCCAAAGGTCTGCTGCACAGGCACATGGGTGGCACTTATTTATCAGCCATGGGGTCCAGGTGAACGCCCGCTCAAAGTTACCGCAAAATCCCCTATTGATTTTAACAGGGGCTGGCTCCAGGATGGGGGTGTGGTGGCCATATTTGGATTGGCAGTGCTCCGGTTCCTGAGGTGCCATGCCTGGATAGCCAAAGGTCTGCTGCACAGGCACATGGGTGGCACTTATTTATCAGCCATGGGGTCCAGGTGAACGCCCGCTCAAAGTTACCGCAAAATCCCCTATTGATTTTAACAGGGGCTGGCTCCAGGATGGGGGTGTGGTGGCCATATTTGGATTGGCAGTGCTCCGGTTCCTGAGGTGCCATGCCTGGATAGCCAAAGGTCTGCTGCACAGGCACATGGGTGGCACTTATTTATCAGCCATGGGGTCCAGGTGAACGCCCGCTCAAAGTTACCGCAAAATCCCCTATTGATTTTAACAGGGGCTGGCTCCAGGATGGGGGTGTGGTGGCCATATTTGGATTGGCAGTGCTCCGGTTCCTGAGGTGCCATGCCTGGATAGCCAAAGGTCTGCTGCACAGGCACATGGGTGGCACTTATTTATCAGCCATGGGGTCCAGGTGAACGCCCGCTCAAAGTTACCGCAAAATCCCCTATTGATTTTAACAGGGGCTGGCTCCAGGATGGGGGTGTGGTGGCCATATTTGGATTGGCAGTGCTCCGGTTCCTGAGGTGCCATGCCTGGATAGCCAAAGGTCTGCTGCACAGGCACATGGGTGGCACTTATTTATCAGCCATGGGGTCCAGGTGAACGCCCGCTCAAAGTTACCGCAAAATCCCCTATTGATTTTAACAGGGGCTGGCTCCAGGATGGGGGTGTGGTGGCCATATTTGGATTGGCAGTGCTCCGGTTCCTGAGGTGCCATGCCTGGATAGCCAAAGGTCTGCTGCACAGGCACATGGGTGGCACTTATTTATCAGCCATGGGGTCCAGGTGAACGCCCGCTCAAAGTTACCGCAAAATCCCCTATTGATTTTAACAGGGGCTGGCTCCAGGATGGGGGTGTGGTGGCCATATTTGGATTGGCAGTGCTCCGGTTCCTGAGGTGCCATGCCTGGATAGCCAAAGGTCTGCTGCACAGGCACATGGGTGGCACTTATTTATCAGCCATGGGGTCCAGGTGAACGCCCGCTCAAAGTTACCGCAAAATCCCCTATTGATTTTAACAGGGGCTGGCTCCAGGATGGGGGTGTGGTGGCCATATTTGGATTGGCAGTGCTCCGGTTCCTGAGGTGCCATGCCTGGATAGCCAAAGGTCTGCTGCACAGGCACATGGGTGGCACTTATTTATCAGCCATGGGGTCCAGGTGAACGCCCGCTCAAAGTTACCGCAAAATCCCCTATTGATTTTAACAGGGGCTGGCTCCAGGATGGGGGTGTGGTGGCCATATTTGGATTGGCAGTGCTCCGGTTCCTGAGGTGCCATGCCTGGATAGCCAAAGGTCTGCTGCACAGGCACATGGGTGGCACTTATTTATCAGCCATGGGGTCCAGGTGAACGCCCGCTCAAAGTTACCGCAAAATCCCCTATTGATTTTAACAGGGGCTGGCTCCAGGATGGGGGTGTGGTGGCCATATTTGGATTGGCAGTGCTCCGGTTCCTGAGGTGCCATGCCTGGATAGCCAAAGGTCTGCTGCACAGGCACATGGGTGGCACTTATTTATCAGCCATGGGGTCCAGGTGAACGCCCGCTCAAAGTTACCGCAAAATCCCCTATTGATTTTAACAGGGGCTGGCTCCAGGATGGGGGTGTGGTGGCCATATTTGGATTGGCAGTGCTCCGGTTCCTGAGGTGCCATGCCTGGATAGCCAAAGGTCTGCTGCACAGGCACATGGGTGGCACTTATTTATCAGCCATGGGGTCCAGGTGAACGCCCGCTCAAAGTTACCGCAAAATCCCCTATTGATTTTAACAGGGGCTGGCTCCAGGATGGGGGTGTGGTGGCCATATTTGGATTGGCAGTGCTCCGGTTCCTGAGGTGCCATGCCTGGATAGCCAAAGGTCTGCTGCACAGGCACATGGGTGGCACTTATTTATCAGCCATGGGGTCCAGGTGAACGCCCGCTCAAAGTTACCGCAAAATCCCCTATTGATTTTAACAGGGGCTGGCTCCAGGATGGGGGTGTGGTGGCCATATTTGGATTGGCAGTGCTCCGGTTCCTGAGGTGCCATGCCTGGATAGCCAAAGGTCTGCTGCACAGGCACATGGGTGGCACTTATTTATCAGCCATGGGGTCCAGGTGAACGCCCGCTCAAAGTTACCGCAAAATCCCCTATTGATTTTAACAGGGGCTGGCTCCAGGATGGGGGTGTGGTGGCCATATTTGGATTGGCAGTGCTCCGGTTCCTGAGGTGCCATGCCTGGATAGCCAAAGGTCTGCTGCACAGGCACATGGGTGGCACTTATTTATCAGCCATGGGGTCCAGGTGAACGCCCGCTCAAAGTTACCGCAAAATCCCCTATTGATTTTAACAGGGGCTGGCTCCAGGATGGGGGTGTGGTGGCCATATTTGGATTGGCAGTGCTCCGGTTCCTGAGGTGCCATGCCTGGATAGCCAAAGGTCTGCTGCACAGGCACATGGGTGGCACTTATTTATCAGCCATGGGGTCCAGGTGAACGCCCGCTCAAAGTTACCGCAAAATCCCCTATTGATTTTAACAGGGGCTGGCTCCAGGATGGGGGTGTGGTGGCCATATTTGGATTGGCAGTGCTCCGGTTCCTGAGGTGCCATGCCTGGATAGCCAAAGGTCTGCTGCACAGGCACATGGGTGGCACTTATTTATCAGCCATGGGGTCCAGGTGAACGCCCGCTCAAAGTTACCGCAAAATCCCCTATTGATTTTAACAGGGGCTGGCTCCAGGATGGGGGTGTGGTGGCCATATTTGGATTGGCAGTGCTCCGGTTCCTGAGGTGCCATGCCTGGATAGCCAAAGGTCTGCTGCACAGGCACATGGGTGGCACTTATTTATCAGCCATGGGGTCCAGGTGAACGCCCGCTCAAAGTTACCGCAAAATCCCCTATTGATTTTAACAGGGGCTGGCTCCAGGATGGGGGTGTGGTGGCCATATTTGGATTGGCAGTGCTCCGGTTCCTGAGGTGCCATGCCTGGATAGCCAAAGGTCTGCTGCACAGGCACATGGGTGGCACTTATTTATCAGCCATGGGGTCCAGGTGAACGCCCGCTCAAAGTTACCGCAAAATCCCCTATTGATTTTAACAGGGGCTGGCTCCAGGATGGGGGTGTGGTGGCCATATTTGGATTGGCAGTGCTCCGGTTCCTGAGGTGCCATGCCTGGATAGCCAAAGGTCTGCTGCACAGGCACATGGGTGGCACTTATTTATCAGCCATGGGGTCCAGGTGAACGCCCGCTCAAAGTTACCGCAAAATCCCCTATTGATTTTAACAGGGGCTGGCTCCAGGATGGGGGTGTGGTGGCCATATTTGGATTGGCAGTGCTCCGGTTCCTGAGGTGCCATGCCTGGATAGCCAAAGGTCTGCTGCACAGGCACATGGGTGGCACTTATTTATCAGCCATGGGGTCCAGGTGAACGCCCGCTCAAAGTTACCGCAAAATCCCCTATTGATTTTAACAGGGGCTGGCTCCAGGATGGGGGTGTGGTGGCCATATTTGGATTGGCAGTGCTCCGGTTCCTGAGGTGCCATGCCTGGATAGCCAAAGGTCTGCTGCACAGGCACATGGGTGGCACTTATTTATCAGCCATGGGGTCCAGGTGAACGCCCGCTCAAAGTTACCGCAAAATCCCCTATTGATTTTAACAGGGGCTGGCTCCAGGATGGGGGTGTGGTGGCCATATTTGGATTGGCAGTGCTCCGGTTCCTGAGGTGCCATGCCTGGATAGCCAAAGGTCTGCTGCACAGGCACATGGGTGGCACTTATTTATCAGCCATGGGGTCCAGGTGAACGCCCGCTCAAAGTTACCGCAAAATCCCCTATTGATTTTAACAGGGGCTGGCTCCAGGATGGGGGTGTGGTGGCCATATTTGGATTGGCAGTGCTCCGGTTCCTGAGGTGCCATGCCTGGATAGCCAAAGGTCTGCTGCACAGGCACATGGGTGGCACTTATTTATCAGCCATGGGGTCCAGGTGAACGCCCGCTCAAAGTTACCGCAAAATCCCCTATTGATTTTAACAGGGGCTGGCTCCAGGATGGGGGTGTGGTGGCCATATTTGGATTGGCAGTGCTCCGGTTCCTGAGGTGCCATGCCTGGATAGCCAAAGGTCTGCTGCACAGGCACATGGGTGGCACTTATTTATCAGCCATGGGGTCCAGGTGAACGCCCGCTCAAAGTTACCGCAAAATCCCCTATTGATTTTAACAGGGGCTGGCTCCAGGATGGGGGTGTGGTGGCCATATTTGGATTGGCAGTGCTCCGGTTCCTGAGGTGCCATGCCTGGATAGCCAAAGGTCTGCTGCACAGGCACATGGGTGGCACTTATTTATCAGCCATGGGGTCCAGGTGAACGCCCGCTCAAAGTTACCGCAAAATCCCCTATTGATTTTAACAGGGGCTGGCTCCAGGATGGGGGTGTGGTGGCCATATTTGGATTGGCAGTGCTCCGGTTCCTGAGGTGCCATGCCTGGATAGCCAAAGGTCTGCTGCACAGGCACATGGGTGGCACTTATTTATCAGCCATGGGGTCCAGGTGAACGCCCGCTCAAAGTTACCGCAAAATCCCCTATTGATTTTAACAGGGGCTGGCTCCAGGATGGGGGTGTGGTGGCCATATTTGGATTGGCAGTGCTCCGGTTCCTGAGGTGCCATGCCTGGATAGCCAAAGGTCTGCTGCACAGGCACATGGGTGGCACTTATTTATCAGCCATGGGGTCCAGGTGAACGCCCGCTCAAAGTTACCGCAAAATCCCCTATTGATTTTAACAGGGGCTGGCTCCAGGATGGGGGTGTGGTGGCCATATTTGGATTGGCAGTGCTCCGGTTCCTGAGGTGCCATGCCTGGATAGCCAAAGGTCTGCTGCACAGGCACATGGGTGGCACTTATTTATCAGCCATGGGGTCCAGGTGAACGCCCGCTCAAAGTTACCGCAAAATCCCCTATTGATTTTAACAGGGGCTGGCTCCAGGATGGGGGTGTGGTGGCCATATTTGGATTGGCAGTGCTCCGGTTCCTGAGGTGCCATGCCTGGATAGCCAAAGGTCTGCTGCACAGGCACATGGGTGGCACTTATTTATCAGCCATGGGGTCCAGGTGAACGCCCGCTCAAAGTTACCGCAAAATCCCCTATTGATTTTAACAGGGGCTGGCTCCAGGATGGGGGTGTGGTGGCCATATTTGGATTGGCAGTGCTCCGGTTCCTGAGGTGCCATGCCTGGATAGCCAAAGGTCTGCTGCACAGGCACATGGGTGGCACTTATTTATCAGCCATGGGGTCCAGGTGAACGCCCGCTCAAAGTTACCGCAAAATCCCCTATTGATTTTAACAGGGGCTGGCTCCAGGATGGGGGTGTGGTGGCCATATTTGGATTGGCAGTGCTCCGGTTCCTGAGGTGCCATGCCTGGATAGCCAAAGGTCTGCTGCACAGGCACATGGGTGGCACTTATTTATCAGCCATGGGGTCCAGGTGAACGCCCGCTCAAAGTTACCGCAAAATCCCCTATTGATTTTAACAGGGGCTGGCTCCAGGATGGGGGTGTGGTGGCCATATTTGGATTGGCAGTGCTCCGGTTCCTGAGGTGCCATGCCTGGATAGCCAAAGGTCTGCTGCACAGGCACATGGGTGGCACTTATTTATCAGCCATGGGGTCCAGGTGAACGCCCGCTCAAAGTTACCGCAAAATCCCCTATTGATTTTAACAGGGGCTGGCTCCAGGATGGGGGTGTGGTGGCCATATTTGGATTGGCAGTGCTCCGGTTCCTGAGGTGCCATGCCTGGATAGCCAAAGGTCTGCTGCACAGGCACATGGGTGGCACTTATTTATCAGCCATGGGGTCCAGGTGAACGCCCGCTCAAAGTTACCGCAAAATCCCCTATTGATTTTAACAGGGGCTGGCTCCAGGATGGGGGTGTGGTGGCCATATTTGGATTGGCAGTGCTCCGGTTCCTGAGGTGCCATGCCTGGATAGCCAAAGGTCTGCTGCACAGGCACATGGGTGGCACTTATTTATCAGCCATGGGGTCCAGGTGAACGCCCGCTCAAAGTTACCGCAAAATCCCCTATTGATTTTAACAGGGGCTGGCTCCAGGATGGGGGTGTGGTGGCCATATTTGGATTGGCAGTGCTCCGGTTCCTGAGGTGCCATGCCTGGATAGCCAAAGGTCTGCTGCACAGGCACATGGGTGGCACTTATTTATCAGCCATGGGGTCCAGGTGAACGCCCGCTCAAAGTTACCGCAAAATCCCCTATTGATTTTAACAGGGGCTGGCTCCAGGATGGGGGTGTGGTGGCCATATTTGGATTGGCAGTGCTCCGGTTCCTGAGGTGCCATGCCTGGATAGCCAAAGGTCTGCTGCACAGGCACATGGGTGGCACTTATTTATCAGCCATGGGGTCCAGGTGAACGCCCGCTCAAAGTTACCGCAAAATCCCCTATTGATTTTAACAGGGGCTGGCTCCAGGATGGGGGTGTGGTGGCCATATTTGGATTGGCAGTGCTCCGGTTCCTGAGGTGCCATGCCTGGATAGCCAAAGGTCTGCTGCACAGGCACATGGGTGGCACTTATTTATCAGCCATGGGGTCCAGGTGAACGCCCGCTCAAAGTTACCGCAAAATCCCCTATTGATTTTAACAGGGGCTGGCTCCAGGATGGGGGTGTGGTGGCCATATTTGGATTGGCAGTGCTCCGGTTCCTGAGGTGCCATGCCTGGATAGCCAAAGGTCTGCTGCACAGGCACATGGGTGGCACTTATTTATCAGCCATGGGGTCCAGGTGAACGCCCGCTCAAAGTTACCGCAAAATCCCCTATTGATTTTAACAGGGGCTGGCTCCAGGATGGGGGTGTGGTGGCCATATTTGGATTGGCAGTGCTCCGGTTCCTGAGGTGCCATGCCTGGATAGCCAAGGGTCCCCATGCACAGGAACATGGGTGTCACCTCATTTTTTAACCCAAAGCTGCGCCGGTTATGAGTGACTGCAGAAACCCCTAAGGTGTGTAAAACGGGGGCCGTAAAGATAATAAAGTACTATTTTTAGTTTATAATCACCGCAAAATTCCCAATGATGACACCTTGTTTTATATGACCCACAGATCCCATGACTATTCCAAAAACAGCATGGCTACCTGGTCACATGACTACGCCACTAGTAATAGTGATAATGGCGTATATAATGTTAATCAATCTGCACCTGCTTCACCCCGACCCCAAATTTACCACGGGGTGAACCACATTGTCGAATTCCGCCCTGTCAGGGCTCATATACTGGAAGCCTCTCTGCTGTAGATAACGTCTCATTGTGCACAAGTGTGTTGCTCTGCTTTATCCCTGACTCACAGGTGGAATTATGACGTCTGCTTCGCTTTCTGTGTACATTAACTCTGGCGAGATTAATGTGAACCAATTTAAGCTCTGGAATAGCTTGTCACAATGTGACAAACATCGCATATTCTCCTATTGGTGTTATGTCTACACAGGTGTTACAGAACCCACTCCGCTCTGTGCTCTAATAAAATGCAATCATTGCTGTATGATCTTACTAACCCGGGAACTAATGTGCTGTGTACATAAAACCTGCTATGTTACTCTGCAGCCCTACTCGTCAACTTCATTTATGCAAATGAGTATCTGAAGTCCCACCCCTGCCTATTTAAACTGTCCTTCTTGCTAAGAAAGGGGCGGAGTCACAATCATTAACAAGCCCGGTCTATCCTTCATGAGGAATTAGGCAGAGATTGGGAGCATATCATTTACGCAGATCACTGCCTGAAGTTCCGCCCCTGCCTATTAAGTAAGTCAGTCTTACTAAGGATGGGGCGTGTTTTGATGTCGCAAATGTCATCAAGCTCCGCCCATGCTTAATGAGGATGGGGAACTGAGGCAGTGATTTGCGGACAAAATGTACATCACTGCCACCCATTAGACCTAACTTTTAAGCCCCGTCCCCAGTACAGCATGGCCCCACCCATCCAAACTCAGGCCCGGCCCCTTTGCTATCGGTCCCCAGCCGGGCGCGTTCAACACTCATTATACCCAAGGATACATTAATGCTTTCTTGCGGATGCTCTAATCATCTGTCTATCTATCTATCTCATATCTATCTAATATCTATCTATCTATCTATCTCATATCTATCTATCTCATATCTATCTATCTATCTTATATCTATCTATCTATCTCATATCTATCTATCTATCTATCTATCTCATATCTATCTATCTATCTATCT
>JABWIB010005406.1:0-11491 GCA_016617825.1 Platyplectrum ornatum
AGTAGTTTGATTATGATATGCTTAGACAAATGATCAGATCATGCTACCAAGAGTTATGAATGTTTATATATTCCCGTACTGAATTGTTTCAGTGGAGGAAATATCCCTCTGCATACTAATTACTTCAACTTGACCAATAAGACAGCACAGACTACAGAAGTCTGAACTTTAAAATGTCTCTCAAGAGGGTGAAGGATGTCATCCTCCAGGTGGGCTGCCATGTGCTTTTTACTAATGAGTGTATAGATAGCATATTTGTGTAGCTTCCTGTACAAAACCTTTCAGTATGCGAGCAGTTGGCTACAGCGTGATCTCACGGGCAGGTCCATAGGCAGTCCCTTGTTAAGAAATGGCACACCAGTGGCCAGGTTCCAATGTCTAGCTTCGTGAACACAGCAGGGGGAGTCATGTTATACTGCGGCGTCTGCAGCAAAGTGCTGGCCTGCAATCAACTGATCACAGCTGCTGGCACGAGGGAGACGATCATAAGGGATATACGGAGTAGCACCTGCGGGTCTTCACAAAAGGTCAGTTTGCACTGCACTATTTTGCACCAGCGAGGAGACCTGGAAAACATGTACTGTTAGTGATACATGAAGACTCCTGTGCTAGATCATACTGTGCCTATGGATTAACTCATTTGTTATTGAAATAAGTTTCAAAATAGGAACAAGACCATCAGGAAATCTGTACAGGAGTTAGTAGTACATAAAGTTCATACTTTGTGTTTATAACACTAAAAGCAATTACAGAAAAGCAGGCAACCCTTAAGGGACAACCAACTTAGGGTGGTGCTCCNAGTAAACAGATTATAATATAGTATTTGGAGCAAGATTTAGACACTAGCCAGAATTGTTGCATGTTACAGTCTGAGTAACCTAAATAGNTCATCCAGTGTGTTGTGATATAAAGGTTTCGTAAGGATGTACAAGTAATACTATAACATGCTTATGTACTTATGTAAGTTGGAAGAGATTCATTAAAATGTAAAAAACTTAGCAAGTGTGATATGTAAAAATGTCATATGCAGTGGAGTAACTATGGAGGGTGCAAAGGTTGCAACTGCTATGGGGCCCGACTCACTGTCACTGTGGTCCAGCCCCTGGCTGCAGCTTTGCTTTATAGTGCAGGGACTCTCTCCTTGCAGNTTCATGTGGTGCCTGCAGGGGGAGCTCCTGGCTTCAGTGAAGAGGTGAACATACAGGTGTGTGTTTATAGTGAGAGTGTATGTAGTGTGTATGTGTATATAAAGTGTGTGTGTATAGTAGAGTATACTAGAGTAGTATTTTTGTGTGTATATAGTATATAGGGGTCGAAGCAGAAAACTGTAAGGCAATGGTATGGCGCTTAGCCACGCCACCCTAGATAAGACGTTATTTTGTAGTCAAAGTTCCCAATCCTGTGTGGCGGGGCTTAGGGGAGAAAGGTGTGTGTGTATTCAATTATGGTGGAGACCTGTGTTGGGGGGGCTCCCATTAAATTTTTGCTATGGAGCCCTCAGTCTAGTTACACCCTTGGTCATATGTTTAAAACTTCCAGCAAAAGCACAGCAAACAATTCAGCAGAGGTCTCTTTAATTAGACAAAAGTACAGTATTATACATTAACCTTGACGTTTTGCCTCTTGAAACTAGATTTGAGTTAATCTGAATAGGTCCAATAAATAAAAAACCCCGACATCTAGTTTGTGCATACGACTGAATATAAATTCCTTAATCGCACTAAAAATATTCCTAAAAGCTTTTTGGTAATTAGAGTTTGCATAAAATAAACCTAAGAAACCCCAAAAGCAACCTGTCCGTTCTGAGTCGTATAAATTGAATATTGGATTCACGTCCTACTACACATATAAAACATAGGAATATAGAACAGGCTTTTGAGTGCTCATTGAAGACTTTCAGGTGTCGTTAAAAACAAAACTATGCTTTATTGCTATATTTTCTTTGAACCAACCCATTAAAAAAAAACAAAAAAATCTTAATATTCAACCATAAAGATATACAAAAGTTATATTTTACATGTACCTACAACAGCTAACATTTGACGTTGCTTTCATTTCTTCCACAAATAGACTTCTCTGCAATGTAGGCATACTTTTTTTTTTCTTTAAGAGAATCAAAACTTAAGCGGATAATTAACATAAACACGTATGTGTAATTAACATTCATAATAGCATACAGTAAAGCAATTTATACAGGAAACACATTTATATTCATGTGGCTAAAAAAAAAAAAAAAAAAACAAACAAACCCCAAAGACTTAGAAATAAACATGACTGATTTAATAAATCTGAAATTCATTACATTGCGAGTGGATGTGTGCTTCTCCTGCAGACAGAAATAAGGGCCTGACCGGGTCATTAAGGGATGACCCTAGCTCAGAGACGGTGAGACCAGCCCTTGCAGCATGATCATGAGACGTCGAGCCGGCTTTTGTAACGGGGAATGAGGCTCTACTTGTAAGAACTGGAACAGCTTCTGACGAACTTGATTCATGATGGTGCCCATGTGGTCTCGGGTGACNGGATCACTGTGATCAAGATGCATGACAGCTTCTTCCAAATAGCTATAAAAGAAAAAAAAGCAAATAAAAGTGAATAATTAGCCGATAATAATCAGAATGATTACATTGCGTCTCTCCAGAAGACTATATACAAATAGCGAACTAAAGGAGAATTAAGCCGAACTATCAAACTGTAATCCAATAGAGCAGGGGTAAGCAACCTACAGATATTGTCAATCTACACATCCCAGCATGCTTTGTCAGGTATGAACTGTTAAAGAGCGCTGGAGATTTGTAGTTGGACAACATCCGAAGAGCCGCAGGTTGACTATTCCTGCACTAGAAACTATATGTAACTATATGAATGGCAATGTAGAATGGTGAAATAAATATTAGTGGTAGAAGATTCCAGATTCCACATTTGTAGCCTGAAGTTCACGTGCAAAATCCAAAAATTATTACCTACCAAATATTTATGGAAAAGCCATTATTGATCCAAAAAATATGACCCAACAATTATTTCATAATTGTAGTCTAAACAGAAATTGATCATATCTTCTTCCCAAATAAAGATACAGATGTACAAGCACATTTTAAGACATAGCTTTTAATTACCATCCTCTCATAAAAACATAAGTGTAGTAAAGGTGAAGCAATAATAATAATAATATTACATGTCATTTATACCCATTTCCTCTACTTTTCCATTACTTACTTAAGCTTAAGTTCCGTACGAGTACACAGGTCAAATGAGAGTTGCTGGATAAGTGAAAGCAGGACAGGCTGAGTAAGTGGGCAGGGGTGCGGACCGAAAACTTGTTGAGAATCCACAGTTTCACAGACATACAGGATCAGATTGAGATCCGAGGCAGTCAGAGCCTACCAGGGGAAAAAACCACAAGTGTCAACCAATAGGCAAAAACAATTTTATATTCAAAGACTATGGGGTATATTTACTAAGCGGTGAGATTGCAGTGAGATTTGAAAGTGGGGATGTTACCCATAGCAACCAATCAGATTCAAGCTCTCAGTTTCATTTTACACACTGGAGAATGTGAACTCAAGTCTGATTAGTTGCTATGGGCAACATCCCCACTCTTCAATCTCACCGCTTAGTAAATATACCCCTACATCTCTTTATTCGAGTAGACGAGAAAAAGCATCTATATGCACAATACACCCTATATCTCTTATAAATACATGCCCTCATAATGGACCAAATTCATGTGCACAGGGGTCTGTGCTTACAAGCGGGAGGTGACTGATGTGTAGGGCCATGTGCACCATACAAGCGTTTTATTATATGTCGTACACACATGGTTGACCCCACAAATTTGAAGAAATGCCACGTCTGTTTTTTCTATGTGATGCCAATTTCTATTAGGGTGAGAGAAGACACTCTGGAAACGGCTTCTGAAGTACATACCTGCTGAAAGGCCTGATTGATGTGGCCTTGCTGAAGGAGCTGCAGTATGTGGGCCTGCTGTGACTGATAGTCAAGGTGAGTGGAAGGGATGGGAGTCCCTGCTGCAGATCTCATTGCATGCATGATACTGGAGGTGACTGCTGCCTGCTGCTCCTTCATGGCATTGTTTACTTCTTCCTTGATGATCCTCTGTACCTGGGTCAGAATAGAGCCCTGCATGCTGCAAAAGAAAAAAGTTTTGGTTCTTTTATATATAAATGAAAACTGGACAAAAACACATTGTAAATACAGAAAACGTTTAGGTGAAAAACAAAAATAGGTAAAAACAACAACAAAAAAAAACACCTCCATAGAACCAACTGTACAATGTGGTGTGCAGTGGTATATTCTATATTCTATTATGCTCAAGTCATTGCCACAACACAACACCTTGGGCTGATCCAGAGCTGTACTTAAACCTTTTTTTTAGGTGCAAGTGTAGACCTGAGTAAACCATGTTGCAGGGTTGTGTGATTTTATTGTTATTGCATGCCAAGGAAAAAAACAAACTTGCTATTGCACATATAACGTAGAACTTTATGATTAATTTGCAGAGCCAGCACATGAATGGACCACTCCTGCCCAGAAGTGCTGAGTCTAAGCCCAAGCCTGGATTTCGCCAGAGCCCCTAAAAGGGTGGAAATGGAGTTGAGCTGCAAGCAAAGAGCAGGTAGCAGCCCTCAGGAAAAGCACAAGACAGGAGGTAGGGAGTTAAACACACAGCAGAATATAGTAACCATCTGCAACCAGGATGCAAAGATAGCCTGGAGCTGAAGCAAGGAGTCCTTTTGTTTTGCATTGTTGGTTGCTTCTAGGTCAGTTTGTCAGCATTGTCCTCTTACATTATTTAACCATGACCTCCTCATCCACAAGATAAGATAGCATTGGGGTGTTCCCAATCCCTTCATGTTTCATCCCAGTAATTCTCAAATCGACTGGATCTAGTCACACCTACTCATAGGACACCATCCCTGCGTGTACTGATTCACATTTATTCTTCTACGAATCTATACACCAGTGGACTCATTTCCTTTATTTGCTCTGATGCCATCTTCTATTACTGTGGGTTCTGCTTCTATTCAATCAGATTCACCAACTAAGTATCACAATAGCTAGACCACTTAATTATACCTCTGCATAGTAAACGCCCAAGTTCCACTCTCGTCCTGTACCACATATTCAACACGTCACCACTTAGTGGTAAATGTGTGTCGCTTAAAGGAGAATGTAATTTCTGACTAACGCCAAGACCAATATAGCAGTATCGTCACTACATTGATTTTTCCCATAGTACAGAGTTTGCTATTTCTAAGCTAAGTTGAAATATTCAAGTCAACACTTTCGGTGTTTGAACCATTTATGTCACACCTTCCTGTAAGCTGTTGAAACATCCGATTTGAGCATTCATTTTGCAATGATTGTGCCTGGTATATGCCCTGTTGTCGAGAACTTTAGACCGTCTTCAGACAACTGCACAACTTTTGTAGAAAAGTTCGTATGGCTGCTACTGTACACAGGTGCTCATCAGTGCTCTCTACATATCATGTTTCTTTACATTGAGCCAGATCTTATCCTAAGAGTGATAGGTGATCCACATAAATCCCAGATTCTGCTTGTACTGCCTCGCCACAGGCAGGGCAGGACCACCCCACCCATCGAGGATATGAGAAATCTATGGTAGTTATTTAAGCCCTTATGTATAACCAGTATTTTGTCTGGACACTTAAGATCATATTCCCTACTACTAATGGAGGCGACAATGTTAAGGAAAGTCAGTGGTGGTAGCAAAATTGCCTTCTAAAATACATGCACAGCTTCCTCTATGGAAACGGTGTGGTGACTACAAAAAAAAAAAAGTAAAACTTTTTGCATAAAGAGGAAAACCCAAATTTTCTGAAAATCATTACACAAATGATACATTATCTCAACTTTAACATACACACACACACATATATATATATATATATATATATATATATATATATATATATATATATATATACACACACACACACACACATAAGGCTGTGTAATACTTACTTCCCGACAGCTATATGTAACTGATGTTGAACATCAGATCGCATATTGCCTGTTAATTTTGAAGACATCTGGTCTATTGTCGTCTGAAGAGTCTCTACCAGTTGTTGTAGTTGCACCATTAAAGGCTCATTTACTTCCTGTTCATGTGTTTTTCTATTCTTAAGATGGGTTTCCAACTGCTGCATATCTACATCAACAAAAGTAATCAGAAAAAGTTGAATATCCAGTTGAATATTAAACACCAAACAGACCTTAGTTGATTCTCAATTTTGTTTGCGTTGTAGCTTATCCTGTAAGCCTCTATCACTTCTGACGGGTGGCTATTTCACTTACTAACTACCCTTTGTGTGAAATAGTCCTCCACAGAGCTAACTGAACTGCTGAGTGGGGGAACACGGTGGGATATTAACATAACATGAGCAACCATCTTTATATTACAGAATCATTTATGCATTGGTTCTTACATTCTTGGGTGCCTTGTTTGAAGCTGCTGTTTATCTGCTGAAACATAGATTGACAACCCTTCTCAAATGCAGGGATCACAACACTTTGGAAAGCTTCTCTGTACGCTGTATGAATTGTTAGATTAAGTGCATCCACAACTGCTCGACCAATGGCGTCGGTAATATTCTGAAATGAAAAACACAAAAATTGAAAAGAAAGAAATTAAGATGAATTCAAATGTTTAAAACCATACGATAACTTTATTCAATTACGCCTCATTTCTGGGTTTCTGGGTGGATTAATATTACACTTAGAGACTGACAATTGCCACTTCACAAAACTGTAATGTTTACTTATTCCTAACAGCAGGCATGGGCAAACTCTGGCACACCATGTGTTCTTATGGGCAAACTCCAAAGATCCTGTAGACAGGGTGGAACTTAGTTTTACAAGACGTGAAGCACATCTGGTTTCCCAAGCCTATACCTTATCAGTTCATTTAAATTAGAAACACTAGAGGTATTATGGGCTGCCGTTATTAGTATACCACAGATCTTGATTAGTGCTCACAACAAAAACATTATCTATAAAGGAAACGTCTGCGCATTGATATATTGTGTACATCAACAAATAGGGCACTTTCTATACAGTACAAAGACGTGGCACCATCACCAGGGGAATGCTGGATGGCTTTTGTGCACGGAGAGAGAAGGGAGCTCTCTGCTAATAACCGCTTCAGCTATCTCTCAAGCAGCAGGTATCAGAAGTCACTGTCACCAATCTTCTACCTCCAATAACTGCTGCAGGGGAGATGTACCAGACTGTACAAAATAGTGTCTCATGCTCATCAGCTGCATGTCTTGCAGACCTGTGGAGACTGTCCCCACAGCTCTTCTATGGAGATCACATGCTGGAGGGCTGAGAGGTGAGAGTATGAAGGGGATCTTTTTTGGGCTAGCATAGACTGTTTCATTCAAGGAAAAAAGTTGGTGTAGCTTTTTTTTTTTTGCCTTAATAAAACAGTACTGTACTGGCCAAATAGGTATAATTGGAGGGTCTGCAGATGGTCTATAACCTCAAAGCAAAGACTAAATCTAGGCTGTGTTAATCTCATGAAAGGAGCCTTTCACAACATGGACCAGACCGGTAAGAGAACATTAAATGCATAAACATCCTTCCAGACCTTTTTAATGATGGAAGTAAGGGTTAAAAATACTCTGCCATTTAGACCAGTAGATATTAAATGAAGGAATGTTGTTTGGTAAAAACAACCATTTAACACACGAGGAAAACAAATATCACTAAATGATTTTTTTTGCATAAATTTCACTAAATGATTTATCTATGATCGCTAGTTTCATTTTTGCAACCAAGGATAAATAAATAAATACGTAAATTGCATGTGTCAGTAACTGCTATGTAGCACAGGCAACTGTAATAAAAATCAATATATACCTTTGATTTTACCATCTTTGTAACATTCTCCTTTAGGGTTCCCTCCACAGAAGTCAGCTTTGCTGTAATTGTCCCGCTTAGCTGTCCAGTGACTGGTTCCAGACTCTTTGTAACACCTTTATAAATGATGAATATTTTGAAATCGGACTTAATTTTCACACTGAGAATTGAATTTCATATTTATAAACATTCAATTATTTTGCACATTGCCTCAAATTTGTTTCTCAAGCTTTTCACTTATGAATACACTAAAAAGAACTACACAGGTCCTAGCTACACTGAGCGTTAACATTAGCATTGCAAGGGGTCATTTTAGGAAAGGCATAGGATATATGTATCTATAGCTATCTCAACAATGCAGGCACCATGGCCTAACTTGCAGTGGAATTAAAAAATGGGGATGTTGCCCATAGCAACCAATCAGATTCGACCAAATCGAGCTCTGTTTCATTTTACATACTGGAGAATGTGAACTTGAATCTGATTGGATGGTTGCTATGGGCAACATCCTCCACTTTTCAAATCGCCTGCAATCTCCCCGCTTAGTGAATTTAGGACCATAAGTGATGGGAAGCCTCTAAGGGTGTCAGATCATGTGACAAATTATTAAACAAGGAATAAACTAGAGCAAATAGTTTTTGTTTGTTGTTTTTCTTTATCATCATCTGTAAAACTAGAGGTGCCAATAAGCCCTGGATGCGAGATTACATTAGCACTTAAGCTGGGCATCCACTAGAATGATATTGTAAGTGCAACTCCGGATCAGCCCCTAAGTATTAAATAATCCTCCCTTTACTTACATTGAGGTACGGTTTTCTTAATTTCTTCTCTTATGGTTTTATCAAGTCTGTTAAAGAGGGATCCAGAAAGTGAATGTGAAAGCTGCTGTGAAAGGTATTCCTGCAGCTGACCATTCCTCTGCTGTCCATCACTTAGAATCCGATCTAATCTTCGGTCTGTTAAATTACGTGTCAAGGATTGTCGTGTTTTTAGGTCACACACAGTACAAGACATTTTAAAATCACTTTACATTTTACACTTTTCAACTTGATGCAAATGATGCATTCAGCGCTATTCTACATAAGCGTAAACACACATACAATATTAAAGGGCTCAAACAGCACAGCCCAGCCCTGTTAGGAAAAGATACGCTCCTGTTCTTGCTGAGTGTCGATGACTCTTTCTATGTGATCGATGATCGAGCTCCGCGTGGCATCCAAATGGTCAGTTAGTCTTTGCATGAGCTCCATCTGGTTTTGCCGAAGTTCGGAGAGTTCCTTCTGTTGGCTGTATAGGAGCTCCATCAGTTCCACATGATGTTCAAAACTTGCCTGTACCCCAAAAAATAAAACAAAAACTAAAGTCATCTTGTGTGTGTATTAAACAACAAAACAGAAATGACCCAAATGTTTCATAACAAATAGATGGATTAAGATTAGACATAAATCCAATACTGAAGTCTGGACCTACCTGATTGGGGTCAGGTATTTTTGGAGACTGCGGCAGGTCCCTATAATAATAAAGACATATGGGGATGGTTACTTAACAGAGAAATCATTCAAAACATTTAAGCAAACATTTACTAAATAGCTGCTCTCATTAAACACACTTTCTTCAGCAAGAGGGAATGAGGATGATGTATTCATTCCAAAGAATTGAAATCTTCAGTTCAATATTAATACAAATATAAACAATTAATATTAATACAATCTAGTTATGACCAGTGTTGTGTGCGGTGGTAAATATGTAGGCCCATTCATTACACTTCATCAAACTGTACCCTGCTTTATCACTTAGTGCAAGGCACTGCTGTGCAGGAGAGTGCATATCTCACATTCATCCGCATGCATTTCAATGGGAGGTCTGAAGATTGTATGTGAGGGCCTTTTTTCAGATGGAGGCCTGGGGCTATAGTCCCATCGCCCCATTGTTCATCTGGCCCTGTATGTATTGTATGTATAAAGTTTATACAGGCGTGTGTAAATTTTAAGGAATATATGAAATGGTGCATGCCTAAATAACACTGTCACTAGTTTATCCTGATATTTGCGTTTATTAAATCTTCAGTCGTAAAAATAAATAATCATTGTATTGTAAAAGCTTTTCAAAATAAAATTACTGGCAAGAATAATTACAGTAGATCGGTAAATGAACACATACATGCTGTCTTTCATAGATTTCCTGAAAGTTTTTGGTGAAGAGCATGGTGATCCTTTGGTTTTCCAATCCTTTACAATAAGCCGTGGACTTTGCCCCTTCCCACCAAAACTGCTTATAGCATTTGCCAAACTTGCCACTTCATCGTCACGGTCACTGTAGAGAGAAGTACACAGTAGCTAAATTAATCTACATAAAAAAATATAACAATACTACACATAACACAACCTATCCAGACCATGGAAAACACACTACTATATGAATGAGTAATGGTCACTGGACGGAAGGGGGTGGGTAGTGTGCATATGCAACACTCGCATGCGGTCCGGGGAGGGGTGTGGGATATAAGCAAAATTGGTGCGGAAGTCTTAAGGTTGGGTTCTGTGTGTGGATGCCAATGCATATGGGGATTGCGGTCTTTATAGGGAAATAGGCCTCTGCAACCTTAATTTGGAACTGGACATGTGCCCATGGCGGTTTTTTATAACATGTAAAGTTGACATTTCAGCTGCCAATCAATTAACATTATTTAATTTTAAATACATTTCAATAGCCATATCACCCACATTGGGTAACTGCAGACAATATTATTCTATGTATTATATTTATGCACATGGGAAAACCCAATCAGTTAAGGGAAAGCATATATTGTTACACAATAGTACTTGCCTTTCTATTAAATTACTCCGTGTCTCCCTTGTTATATCAGGTGCAGCAGGCCATGGCTGAGACATTAGTTTATCCACATTTTCATGTGGGCTTACAGTTTCCAGAGACTCCGCATTGATCAGTGTGCTATTCACTGCAGACGATCCAATTTCCAGCGATCGAAGCCCATACTCTGACGTGTTCCGATTACGGGTTGAGAGAAGATGCAGGGCAGAAGCTGCAGAACTCATGCTCGGTACGTGATTGGAGGTGTCGTTGCTCTCGCCATCCAGTCCTAAAGATATTGGTGTCGGATAATTTCTTTGAAGTGTTTCTGAGGCTATCTCAGGGATATCTTGGGACATGGCAGTGGAAGCACTCGAGATAACATCGGGAGAACGTTCACGAGTAGGAGAAGACTGGGTTACTACTAAAGGCTCCAGGTTCTTCAGTTCTATGGGTAGGTTAGATGGAGTAACCTAATAAGACATGACAAAAAAAAAACTATTAAAACTACAGATTACTACCGGATAACATGGTTTCTTTAATCCTCCTTGGCAGCTCTACACTGGGTATTCCTCCTCCTCATCAGTGCATACAGGAAAAAGAACACACAACAGTATACATGACCTCACATCCTGTAGACCTCAAAGTCAATAATTAGGCCAAATAAAAAAAAAAAAACAAAAGACATAACAATATGGGAAGGAAAAGTGCTGCCATGGAGGAGTAAAAGAAACCCCATTAACAGGTAGTAATTTGTAGTTTTTTATGACACCTC
>JABWIB010005406.1:11574-23233 GCA_016617825.1 Platyplectrum ornatum
GGGAAGACAAACTTTCCACGCTGCTTCCTGTTAGCACCTAGAAGGAAAGACGACAACGTTGTCAGGGTGTGAGGTCATTATATACAGCCGTACCTTCTTTCCTGTATNCACCAATGAGAGGAGGAAACCTAGATGTAAGCTGCCTATGAAGTAGGCATAAGAAAAAAAAAATTGATTTTCCAAAATTAATTAGTTAATCACGAGAACAATCTCCATTTGTACAACTGGAATACATCACTGTTTTTCATATAACTTAAACTTGAAAATACGTTTAAACAATGTGTCTGTTCTTGTATTTTGTACCTGTACGACTGGTTTTGGCACAGGTTTCTCAGACAGTCCTGGGATGAGTACAGGAATTGATCTGGGACTAGCTTGAAAGCTTCCACTGTTGATAGTACTACTTAGAGAGCTTTCTAGCTGTAGCTTTGTGCATGGTGTAATTTCCTCTGGTGTCCTGCAGGAAAAAAAGCCCACAATTGTAAATGTGGCAGAATATACCACTAAATGTTATTCATTTATAACAGCTGAAACATCTGGAAGCAAAATGTTATGAGGTTACGCTCCCTGAAATCTCCTACCAAGTGTTTCAGGTAGAAATAAAACAATTCATAATGTACAAACACTTGGTCTTGTGGACTGAAACAGCATACTGTGTAATTGTGGCTGGTGTCCAAGATTGTACTTCACCACCATGTCCAGATACATACAAAAACGGTACAACAAACAAAGGAAGTGATTACTTCAGTTTTGAAATAGAAAGAGTTTGTTTTAGTATTGGGACTCCATGTACAAAGACATCAAATTTGCTTCCAGGCATAGTGGCCAGCAAAGGGAACTCAGAGAGCAAGACAGTGTCTTTCATATGTTGGCAAAGGAACTTTTTAAATTAAAAAAAAAAAACTTAAGTGACAATAGGAAAACACAGAATAGAAGTTTGGGCCATTACCTGGACACATTAGCATCATTGATGGAGGCGCTGGTTAAAGGTGTGACAGATGTGAGTGAAGACAGACTGCTCCCAGGAGATGTAGCAATCTGTGAAGACAATGAAAGAAATCACATATTTTACACAAAACATTAGCACTGAAATCTAAAGGGTGTATTTAATAAAAAAAAAAAAAAATATTTAGGAGGAAGGGCCTTTATCCAATATGGCGGCAACCAGACCATTGTCCTGGTGGTACACAGGGCGACTGAACAAGTTGATCAAGACATACTTATTCACTAAGTGCAATAGAAGATGACATATGTAATAAACAGTGTATGTGTGAAATCACTTAATAAAAAAACCCTGTAATAAATCCTATAGACAAGCTTTAAATTATATATAAATGCCGCAGAGTAATTGCGTCACAAAGGAATAAACACTGCAGTGCATTAGCAGCTCAATTTATAATGATCACATTGTAATAAGGACAAAATTGACAAGATCAGAGAGGAATTGCCTCCTCCTCCACCACCACTAACCTAATCACCACCACCACTCCTCCTAATCCCAATTACCAACCATGCTACATAGAAACATACATAGAAAGTGACGGCAGATAAGAGCCACATAGTCCAGTCTGTTGGCCCTAAACCTAGTAACATGTTTTACCCTATTTATAACTAATCTACCTCCCAGTTCACCTTTCTGTTTCGAAAAGACACAAACTTCTTCCCCATACTAAATTATCACTAAATTCACCCTCACTTCCTGCTACTTAGTGCTCTGTATGATTCAGTCACACAGCAGTGTGAGCACTTTTACCTTACAACACCCATTGTTCCCCACCCGTTCTGTGTGTTACCAACCAGTTATGTCTTATTGATTTAAAGATTGGGAGGAGGCCCCAAGTCATTACAACGGTTAACTTCTAATACTAGGCACCCTCAGATTCACATCTATATTACCCGCAGTGTGTATCTCGCACCAGTTCTATTGGCCCAGTTTAATTCCTTTAATTCTGGTCTGCTTCTGAGGACACACTCTCAACTGTACAATACAAGATATAAAACTGCACGATTTAGTAGACCGGACGCCGACAGCCTTTTCCTTAACACTGTCTGCACTTCACTTGGCAGACCTGCATACAATATTATAAATTGTAAAATTGTGTAATAGGGGTAGTGTTCTAGAATGGCACGGTTAGTCTCTTCTCCTAACTAACCGCGCCATTCTAGAACACTACCCCTATTACACACTCTCAACTGTGTAAGTGCTGCAGGTTTCTCTCTCCTGGTCAGGGATCCCTAATGATGTGGGACTTGATGCCCACTTTAAATTGTCTAAACAAACCCATGTTTAATTTTTGTGTATGTGGGCCATGGTGAGTATTGAGTGGTCTTTGTGTACTCCTGCTCATCCCTTGCTTAGGAACAGGGTGCAAATAGTCAATCCCTCACTGAGTCACGAGAAATGAATGTATACCTGTTGGGGCTGTCACAAAAATTTCATAAATCTGTGACTACTGGCTGAACTGACTGCTTATTATGGGGCTTTCTTTGGATGAACCCCCCTATATTACCATTCTCCTTTTAATGTATGTGATGGGGGATTTGTATTTCTGTTTATGGCTCCTGCTCAATGTATCTATCTATTTTGTATATTCTGCATGTTACCTGATGTGCTTTATTTTTAAGACACCACTCAATTTCCTCATCTATCAATTTTTACTTTATTTGCATTTGCTTTTAATAACGAATTGCTGGCTAATGGAAAAAGTCTATGAGTATCATGTGAAATAAAGAGAATTATTAGGGATCTTCTACCCTGGGAGTGTGCCGATCCTAAGCACTTACTGTTCTTTCTAAGCATTTTCTTCAATTGTATACCACATTTGAGGATGTAGTGACACAATTCATTTTTGGTTGTGTATTATTGCCTTAAAGGCAGGGGTATCTGATTTCTAGTAGTGAGGTTCATACCTTTCTCTTGTATTGGTTAACAAAGTGTTTAGATAAATCTTTGTGGCAATGACATGCTTTTCCACTAGGTGGCGCTATACAGAAATATGAATGTGATCCTTTTAGTGAAGATGTGTGTTAATACACACGAAAGTTTTCTACAGACATTGGGACATTGTTAATGCAAAATCGGGAGCTCCAAAAATCAAATCAGCCAATGTAAAGCAGATTCAGCATAATCAATTGACAATACACAGTGGAAATATTTTAGAGCAATCAGATGACCACGTGTTTTGAACGATAATAGATACTTGGAGATTGCAGATTTCCTATTTTAGTGTAGCATTAAAAATTTACATATATATAATATTTAGAATGAAGTTGAGTGAGTTTTTTTAATCTAATACAATAAGGAATTAAAGAACACTTTATATGCCAGAAGGTAATAACTATAATATGATGATAATTATAAGAAAATTGTAGGGTAAGTGGGAAAGTTTAGGCTGAATTAGAAGTTTTTTGGTCGGTTACCAGCTTACATGTTCAGAATATATTATAATATGTTGAATACCATCGCATAAGTGATTAAATAATATAAAAACTATACACTTTTTGATTACCTGTTGAACAGAACCAGTGGGCACCATGAATGCATCTGGAGTCATTAGTTTAGGCTTAGAGTCTGTTGGTAACAACAGGAAATCTGCGGTGGTTCTCAGAAGATCAGACTGAGAGCCATGTGTGGAATCACTGGATGGTAACTTCTCAGNACTGATGTTTACTATTTGATCTGGAGTGGCTGAAAGAAAGGATTAAAAAAATAAATAAATAAAAGATCGGGAGACAACGTTTCTCAGTGACAAAACACATTGTTATAGGCTTGTCAGATAGCTAAATTATTAGCATTAGACATTCATCTTTATTAACTTGCACTTAAGGTCCACTACTAACAATATAAAAAATTGACATAATTAAACACTGTTTGTCACAGTTTTTTAATGACAATATTTTATTTGGATATTAGGATTTTTGGACATTTTCCTGACCTGTAATAGGTTGGATAGTCACTTGGTTAAATATAAAGCATTTTAAATGAGAGAATTATACTGCAGTGCCCTGAGGTAATTAATAATGTGACTATTCTTAACCAGTTGTTAGAGATTAAAAATGGCCATGGCTCAGCTCATTGCGCTATTAGNGACTTTTTAGAGGCTAGAATTAAATTAATAGCAGCAAAGTTTTTGCTAGGTTTGTATTGTGCAGTTTTAGGTGTGCATCATTGTAAGGTGGCGACTTTGAGTCCCATGAGTATTCTAATTACTGTATATACACGAGTATAAGTCTAGATTTTCAGCACTTTTTTTTGGACTGAATGTGCCCCCCTCGGTTTATATGAGTCATTGTCCTGTATGATGTAAATGAATTATCCCATTTTTTTTGAGGTTGGGCATCTCGGCTTATATTACATCAGTAGTTCTGTGCCTTTGGATATATTGAATGTTTGCGATATCAGCAGATCCCTGTGCAAAAACACAGAGCAGAAACACAAAATAAGCCTGTTCTGGCAAACCTTTTAATTTTCAACGCTATCCTGATGTGTTCTGCTATCCTGAGAATCGTTCTGATGTGCACCAAACATTAGAGTTCCTATGACCTATTATCACCAAGAAGATTCTAAGACATTTGTGGGAATGTGATTAAGGAGCAAGTGCTACCTGTGTTCCTGGCAGTTTTACACAGCAAGTTACTATACTAACTGCATAAAAGGTAAGTGGTACTTACAGAAATCCTCATGTGTCTCTTTTGGAGCATGGAGGGCAGCGGTGTCTGGACTCTGGTGAGGCACAAACCTAATCTGCACATCTTGCAATGCCCTAAAACACACGTAGAAATACATTTATATACAAAAAAAAAAATTGAAACAATTTACATATTACACTATCATTTCTGTTTATTTTACTTTCCCCACAAACATGCTGGGCATCCGGAAAGCACTGACAGCAATTCACTTTCTTTTGTTATGCGACAGTCTTATTCCATGGATAAATGACAACATTAAAAATGTTTTGGGGGAGATTTTTGCAAATTTATTAAAAATATTTGCCTCTCTCCACAAAGAAATAGTAATGACCATCGGGTTCTTGGACCCCTCCCTGACTAGGGCCTTCTCCCCAATCGCTCAGTTTAGACATTAGACGGCTAGACAGCTCTAGGAAGAGTCCTGGTCTGTACCCTCCCTCGGATGTGTGCTTTGAGAAAATCCTGCTATGCGGGTCTACAGACAATTTCTTTGACTTCATGCCTGTTTGTGCTCTCACATGCACCGTCACGTGTGGGGCCTTATACAGACAGGTGTGTGCCCTTCCAAATCATGTTCAATAAACTGAGATTNTGGCAAAGACTAAATACTTGTAATAGGCTGTAACATAAGAAAATGTGGAAAAAGTGAATTCTTTTTGTTTGCACTGTAAATGAGTATATAACCTTCTGACAAACATAATTCTCAATTTTGCGCTTGTGCCATGTAGAATAAAGTCACTCATTGAGAGAACAGTGGACAATTACTACATTACTATGATTACTTGGAAAACATGATGTCTTCATGTTCATTAATAAAATGCTAAATAAAAAAAAAACCCAAAAAAACATTTATTTTTTAAATGGTATGTATCATTTACTTACTTTGTGTGTACACAAAAAAGTTTAATAAGCACACCAGCAGCCGACTGTGCTTCATCGGGTTCCAGTGTCTCTTCTGTAGGTGCACGAGGGGAATAAAATAATTAAACAAACACTTAAAACACATTTTCTACATGAATCTATAACTAAATCTACATAAATCTAAAACTATACCATTTAAATTTGGATGCAAGAAAAGAACCGCATCAGTCTCCACTCACCTGCACTATTTTCGTTATCTACCTCTGATGGGAGAACCTCGGTATGCCGAAGACGACAATGAACAACATCCTGGATTCCAAAACTCAAAACTGGATGAGTAAGTAGAAATTCAGAGATGGAAATAAAAGAGGCCTTTCCCTCATCCTGATTCTGCAATAACTCCATTACATACAAAACCTACAAAAAACCCACAACACATAAATACAACCACTCACATAGATNCCACAATGATTAATGAAAAACTATAACACAAGGATTATGTTATGAGGAATACCTTTCTTTGGACATCTGTCAATATCAGGAACTCGGCAGATAAATCCAGAGACACCTTTAATCCAGGTAACACACTAGAGCTAAAGGGGTCTGGTGAAAACCTATATAAAAAACAAAAAGCAATATAAAAAGCAAAAATATTAAAACATTAAATATTTGTATAAATAAACATTATTGTTAAAGAACAAATTGGTGAAAATTTTAAACCATTAGTACAAAGTACAATAAACATACAAACATGGCAATTCCATAAAACCACATAGTGAGATTAAAAATAAGTAAGGTTTACAACCCATAATTCAGAACTGGGAGTGCTACATAATTATAATGTCTACAAGTGCTACCTTGAGCCACATATATCACATAATAAAATAAAACAAGAAAAATACACTTCTTACAGAGAAGGAACAATCCAACCATGGGAAGACATAACTACTTGATTTCCTACTGTGAAACCTTTTTACCCTCATTACGATGGGAATTACACCGCATGAGAACACCACATAAATGTTTGATATTGCATGGTCAATGTGTTAAGCAATTAAGCTTTTACTAACATGATTTTAAGACCATTCATTGTAGAGGTATGCTCATACGAGATACAGATTATTTCTAATCAAGTAAAAAAATCAAGTTAAGAATAAAGTATAGTACAGTAAGGATAATAGCACCTAGAGGAGTCAACGAGTACAAGTTATTCCAGTTTTCCTGGGACAGCTTAAGGACTTTCCCCAATTTATATATGTTTCCTTTTTATAAAGGGAGATTATTAATAATTGTTACCATCAATAATTTCTTAATTTGGTCAATGCTTATCAAATATTTTCTCACTGTTACCCAAACTACACCAAACTAGTCCAGGAGTTTGGATGGATAACCTTGTTATATCGATCCACCCATATATTTGTAATGCACATAGTCCCACTGAAATAATATTGGACCAGATTCAGGACCAGATGTATAGGCACTATTGACTTCTATTTGGAAATCATGTGCCTCACCGAATTGTCTGCAGGCAAGTCCAGGAAACAGTGCACCAAATTTTAAGCTGCCTGTTCTGATCTGCTCCTGTAATCAGGAATCTCCAGAATGGAACTCTGTAACACAAAAAACAAAGAACTTAATTAATTAAAAAAAAATCACTACATGTCTAGTTTCCATTTGCGTTTCATTAATCAGTGGTTTTAAACATGCAAATCATTTAGATTTTAAATACCAACGATCACTCGTACTGACTAGGAGTGAAAGGCCTCAAATTCTTTACGATGCATGCCATAGATTATAAAAATGAAAACAATACAACTTACTCTGGATCCTGCTTTTTGTGGTTGTCACAGAACAGTAAACATGACACGGGCCTTCCATTGTGAGGNTTCCACTCATGTAGACACCTATAAACAGAATGCATTGGCATATCATGCATATGAGGAGAACACATAATGACACTCCCTGTTTCTGGCAAATCTGGTGATGTCGTTGTGGAGAAGTTCTTTCCACTATTCATGTTATGTGACAAGATCTATGCACTATTTACCGACGGAGGGATTCTTAGAAAGGATTGAAAGGTGAACAGGATCAGCTGTTAATTTAGTGTAGTGTGTACACACGAACCAGCATTGTGAAATTGTAAGCAATTGCATCTTATGTATTGCATTTAGTTAACTGTTACACTTTTGTCTTTATTAAGGCGCATCAGAGGTAAACAACCAAAATGTTTTGAAAAAGTGTTTTGAATATCTCTTTAAAAAAATAAAAAAAAGAATATATAAAATTTTAATTCTAGTTTAAAATTAAAAAAATGTGACCATAATTGATAACTGTAGAAAACTAGTGCATGATCACCATTCTGATAATTGTCTAAATTTCATTCAAAATGATATTGGTTGGTAATGGTATAAGTTGGCTGCAATAAAATAAATCAGGCAACTTTTCACTGAATCAACAAAAATAGTCTTTTTTTCATCAAACCCCCCCCAAAAAACCCCCACTATCTTCACACCATTACACTTGAGCTGTTTTGTGTTTCAAATTAAATCAGAATTCACAATTTGCTTTACAATGCTGCTGTAAACACTACACTATTTACCAGCAGATCTGTGTTTTTCACTTCCATAGCTCCCGCTTTTCAGTCAAAATTTGACTATGCATGCCCACAATCTGGACCTAAAGCAGAAAGTGGTAAAAGAATAACTTGAGGAACTGCTGACGTTGGGACGTAATCTGATCACAAAAAAAAAAATCCAAAAAAAGTGATCAGATGTTGTATTACACAAATCTACATTGAACGGTGCATGCTGGTAATATGAAATTTAAACCAGGGCTCGAAGTGGTGGGGGGGGGGGGGGTATACGGGGTATGACATACCCGCACTTCTCCCACTGTTGTAATGGAAACATTTTAAATCCTCATTGACTTCCATTATTTTCTATGTTTCCATACCACCACTTCCGAATGTCTATACCCCCACTTCTAAATTCGAACACCGATTTAAACTGTATAATAAAGGGACGAGCAACTATTGCCAGAAAAATCACCAATCTGTACTCACATTTACATGAAACATATCAGAGAACTAAAATACCTTGGTTGATCTTGTCCCTCAATGTATATTTGCCAAAACTTCACATAGCCATCATGGCTAGCAGTGGCCAAGACTGTTCCATCAGGGGAAAGGGCACCTTCACTCAGATGCTAAATGCAAGAGACAAAAAAATACTTTAACATTTTTAAACAGAAATTTAGTTGAAAAGATTTACTTGTGAAATCCTTAACTACTTAAAACACATATACAAATATTACCAACATATATTTAAAATGTGTNCTCATTTTTAAAGGTTAAGAAAATCTCACATACACCAATTAAATTAATCCCAATATACTTTATTANAGGTATAAATTACTTCAAGGAGAACGACCATTGACAACTTAATCAAGGCAAAGCCACCTGCCTGAACAAGGTTGTCACATACCGATTCAATCGCCCACGAAGTGCATTCCGGAAGACTTAACTATTCGTGGCTCATAGAGGACATAAGAACCCCCCCTACCATCTAATGTCACGGGAAGTGTGAGAAAATACTTTTGAACAATGGATAGCCAAATACAAAAACAGCATACCCACATTCAGTCAAAGCTCTACTGCTATTCTGTATTTAATGATACAACTCTAAAAGTCTTCTCCTATGACAGACTTTGATTGCAGACCAGTCCTATAATGGGACAACTGAATCATACATGGCTAGTGTTTCACCCCTAAAGGCTTCAAAAGGTAAAACAGGAATACAAAAAGCAACTTACATCAGAATGTCCTGTCACAACAATGTACCCCTCTTTGACATCACTGACTTCTATGGGCCATGAGCTGTGGTTTGATCGTACAATCTCCAAATCCCATACCTCAGCCTGATATAAAAAGAAAATGTAAAGTTTACATCTGAAATACATATTGCAATTAAACAAATTAAATGGTCACCTAAATCTCAATACTCAACACAGAACATGATATTTTAAATAAGAAAGTTTAATAATTATGTACTTGAAACTGGTCAAAATAATCATCCCTACATAAGAAAAACACTTTATTTACATTTTTTTTAATTATTTTTTATTTAACATTTTTTTACACAGATCCAATTCTTCATTCGCAAACTACTAATAGCCTTTTCGTGAAAAATAAGCACAAGATCTGTGCTTAATATTAAAAGACAGATCTAACTGTTAAGCCGCGATTGACTTGTCAGAAATGACTATCCAATCGCTGCCTTTGCCGGGGCTAACATTATAGGTTCCTGGCAATCACCTGTGATGGTAGCGGTCAGTGACAGCCANCATCACTATTCTGTCTCCCCACGATGTCACGGGGTGAAAGTGAACAGAGACGTAGTTAACAAGTACCCTCTCCCTGCGCCGCAAACATATTCACTTGGCAACAGAAATCTTGGGGTCCTGGTACACCCCCCACCTCCCCCCCCTCCAATAGTGATAACACTAGTAACAGGACTCCCTAAAGCTGGGGGCCCGTCACAGCTGACCCCCTTGTCGCTGGCTTTGCTCTCTCCTGGCGTCTTTCTAACCAGCCTCTGCAGGCTGCATTAGCCATGTCTGGAGACTGATGGCATGGGGTGGTGGTCGGTAATTCGCTCTCTCCGGGTGTCTTTTTTACTGGCCTCTGCTTGCTTTATGAGCCATGTCTGGCAANTGATAGTGTGGCTTTTGATCCAAAACCAAAAGTTTTCATCGTTTTGATACAAGCCACATTTCTGGTTATTTCTATTAACCTGACATTAAATGTACATGTATATATTACTGCATTATATTATTTAGTAGACTGTACAATATACAATAGTATTTTTTAGATAAATCTATCGTTAATCTAATTTAGTAATTGCCAAGGATTGCAAGCTTAAATACAAAACCTGTTTATCAAAGTTACAGTGAATATATGGTTATTTATGGTCTGTAGCAATACAGGTTCTATATTACTAAATAAACCTCCTTTAAATGTAACCTAAACTAGTTTCACTTTGTGTGAGCTTAAAATATTTATGCTTCACAAGCACAAAGAAATCTTACCCTGTCTTCATGTAGCAAGGCAACAGTCTGGCTGGCATCTTCTGAAGGATGTTCCTCATTTTCCTCAGGAATATATGGACACCATATAATTCTATGGTGATTATTTAACGGGCTGTCGTCTGGTCTTCGTATGTGAACTATAATCTCATCTCTAGGTAACTTATTAAGGAAAAGGAATGTATATAAGTGTATATGTGTGATGCCACCTCTGTGGTATCCCCTCTACTGCAAATGCCTTCAGTTCCTGCTTGTTCTTGGGGCATTTTGCCATCAGTTTTGTCTTCATCAAGTGGAATTCTCAATAGGCTTCAGGTCAGGTGACTGACTTGCCCATTGAATAACATTTCACCTTTTAGCCTTAAAAAAAAAACCTCTAACCCCAAGCATACTGCAAAAGCAACCATTGTCCATCTGCACTATGAAGCACGTTCCAATGAGTTCTGAAGCATTCGATATAAGCAGATAATATTGCCAACCAAATTCAAGCTCTCGGCTACATTTTACATAGTGGAGAATTAGAGCGTGAATGTGATTGGTTGTTATGGGAAACATCACCACTTTTCAATCCCCCTGCTTAGTAAATTTACGCCCTGATGTTTTTTGCCATCTCTCTGATGGGTTTGTTTTGATTTCTTTCAGCAGAATGATGGCTTGCTTCACTGATCGAGACAGCTCTTTGGATCTCATATTGAGAGTTGACAGCAACATATTCCAAATACATAAAATCAATTCCTGACCTTTTACCTGCTGAATTGATGCCGAAATCAGAATAATGTTTTTTTGAGTCGACAGTCCCATTACTTTTGGCCCCTTAAAAAGTGGGAGGCACATACAGAAACCATTGTAATTTCTACTCTCACCTGATTTGGCTGTAAATACCCTCAAATTATAACTGGAAGTCTGCAGTTTAGCTGGCCATACGCTATAAGATAAATTGTTCCAATCTGAACAAACCATGATGAATTGCAGGGGAAGTAAAATGAGTGTCAGTGTGTGGATGCAGGGAGAATACTTTATTGTTGCA
>JABWIB010005407.1:0-33333 GCA_016617825.1 Platyplectrum ornatum
CTACATAGATATATATATATATATATATATATATATATATATATATATATAGATCTATATAGATATAGATCTATATAGATCTACATATATCAATATAGATCTACATATATCGATATACAGACAGACAGAGGGCCACATTGCGCTTGCGTCTCACTCCATTGAATAACTCCTTGTCTCAATTAAAGATAAAGATCTGTGATGTCTGGAGGTCACGGAATCCTACTACACAGTAGTAGGCCCATAGTACATTGTCCAAGCTACTACATTGCTGTCAGACCTCTTACTTACCTTTCTACATTGTACAAGCCTATACAACAGCACAACGTAACTTGAAAGACGGCTATGCTACGCTTACTCCCCATTAGAGCCAATTAGGCACTGTATAGAGAAAGACAGGTGCATTTTGACAATATTATATCACAGCTTGGAGTGGCACAGACCCAATTCACAGGTTTCCAGTTCTATAAACATGAAAACAAATGCAGATGTTTACCAGGATCCAATTGATCTCTCACACAACTGGATAGCTTCTTGTCGCTGATCTATATCATGGAAGTTGAACATGCCATCAAACAACTCAAACCCTCCAAATCTCCTGGACCTGAATGGATTTGGGAACAAATTCTATAAGATCCTAGCATCCAAAGTGACTGTCCCTCTCCAGGCATTGGTCTCCTGTTTTCAGTCCTCTCAGTACTTTAACTCTGCCATCATTAGAGTGAACCCAAAGTCGGGTCGGGACCCAGAGCTCCCGGGTTCTTTATAGACCCATCTCCTTTCTGGGTAACAATTATAATCTTAACAAAAATTCTACCAGATAGGGTTAAGCTGATATTGTCATCTATCATCGATCGTGATCAACAGGTTTTATATGGGGCAGACACTCTGCTTTGCCCTAGAATCAATCCTAAAATCCAGTCTAAAATACTGCCAACATTTCATATAGGACTTGTAGAAAGGGTTTGGTGGAACAGTGTGCCTATGTACAGTTTGCCTATTCACTTTTGACTTAGAGATAAATTAGAAATTACTTTCTATTAACAAAAAATTGTCCTACCAGAAAAACCAATGATCCATCCAGTCCAAGCATCTAAAATAAAACAAATATATATGTTTTAATTACCAGCATCACGATTTAATAAACCATTTATGTTTTGTTATTAATAATAAACTTCCATTTGACAAGATACAAATAAGCTGTCAAGTCATGACATAGTTGATCATTTTTATTCTACTGTTAATAAAATCTGCTCAAGTAATCAATTAATATTTTATCTTTTAACCAACCTATCATGCTTTACATCTGACTAGTGATGGGTAGTTCAGCACAGACTAGTTGAAAATGAACTAATCTTTATAGTGAACTAATTCGTTCAGTTCACTGCTCAGGAAAAGATTAGTTCATCAGGAACTGAAACAAGTCAGAGGAACTAGACACAGACTGATAGAAATCCCAGCAGCTCCATCAAGTCACTCACTGCATTTCTACTTCCTCAATCTGATGCTGTAAAAGTAAAGCTTAACCGCTTCTCGCCCTGCGCCGTATATATACAGGTCCGTAATATATATACAGGTCCGTAATGACGAGCGCTGTACATGTACGGCGCTCGTTTAACTGTCACTCCCGCAGCATCGCTGGGTGACAGTTTACCAATGGCAGCTGTCAGTGACAGCTGCCATGCTACTGGAGCTGGGGAGGACCAAAATTATTGGTCCCGTCCCCGGCAGAGGCTGCGATTGGCTAGTCAATTCTGACTGGCCAGTTGCAGCTTTAAAGGGACAGAAGCCTGACAGATCTTACAGATCTGTCAGGCTTCTAAGAGTAAGCACAGATCCTGTGCTTATTTTACACAAACAGGCTATTAGCAGCCTGTTTGTGAATGAATAAGTGCAGGATCTGTGAAAAAATTTTTTAACAAATAATACAAAATAATAAAAAATAAAAAATTAATAAAAAAAATAAAAATGAAAAAAATAAATAAAATTTAATTTTACTTTTTTTTAACCCCTGATACAAAAGCTGGCATAGTAATCATGACGGTTACTATGTTCAGATTTTGTGAATGAAACTAATGAAACAAAAAATTGATTTTCACATTAGTTTCATTCACGATAGCCCGCACAGTAACTGCCGTGAGTACTATGCCAACTTTTGATGAATGAAAACCTGTAAAAAAAAATCATCACATCAGTGGGGTCAAACTGCTCACTATAACCATATATGAGTTTCTTGAGGGGTGTAATTTATAATATTGTATCACTTTTTGGGGGATATTACTTAAAAAGTTAAATGGCGCTCTTTCACTTCTGACCCCTGTGGTTTCCCCAAATAGCGTTTTACAACCATATATGGGATGTTTCTAAAATCTGCAGAATCACATTTTCTTAAAATTGCAAAATATTGCTACTAAGTTTATGAGCCCCCTACCGCACTAAAAAAGTAAAAGTTGGTTAAAAAATTGATGGCAACAGACAGTAGACATATTGAAATTATTATTTATTAACTATTTTGTGTGGTGTGACTATCTGTGTTACAAGCAAAAATTTAAACATTTTGAAAATGGCGAAAATTTTCGCATTTTTCATGACATTTGCGCATTTTTCACGAAAAAATACAGACTGTATCAACCAAAATTTACCACTAACTTAAAGTACAATGTGTCACGAAAAATCAATATCAGAATCAGTTGGATAAGTTAAAGCATTAAAAAGTTATTACCACATAAAGTGTAACATGTCAGATGTGTAAAATAGGGCTTGGTCATTAGGGACCAAATAGGCTGCGTCACGAAGGGATTAAAGTACAAAACACTGAACAAGCCCAGCAAAGACATCTGCACCCTCTATATCTATGTGTCATGCTACTTACNTTTCTAAGATAAAATCACTGTCCTATTATTAGTCCAAATGTCCAAACACTTGCTGCTAAACCCTCTATAGGATGTATATGTGCTAATCTGCAGCTGCACTGTTACTGAGCTCTCACACATTACTCATGATTCAGTGCACTGAGCTGCTGTGCTCAGACATGTGAACTGACTCTGGGAGCAGAATCAGTTACATTGTTGTGCTGACTCATGAGTCATTGCCCTGCAAGTAGTTCACTGACTCACCAACTCACTCACTACTTCATTCAGATTCAGATCTAGTTCAGCAGCTCAGTGCTCAGCTCTGTGANNGAGTGACTCATACAGACATAATGATCAGTGCAGTACATGTAAGCTACCATGTGTGGCACTGCTGTGCTCAGGCATATGCATGGAGCTGATCCTGAAGGACATTACCACGATTCATTATCTCAAGGTACATTTCCAAATCACTTTATTTTCACCTGCTGCAATATTCTCTTTATTCTTATTATTATAATTCAACTTCATTTTTTTTTATTATGACTTGTCTGTGGGGTAGATATACCAAGTTACTTCTTTAGAAGTGGAATGTTTGAAAAAAAATAGGAGCTGTTGCCCATAGCAACCAGTCAGATCTACTACTTATTTATTTAGAACCTTCTAGAAGATAATAGCTAGAATATGATTGGTTGCTATGTACAATATGTCCACTTTTATAGAGCTGGCACTGTGAGTATCTCTATTTCATATCTATCTGTCTGCTATCTATTTCATATCTGTCTATCTATCATGAGTATATCTAAGCTGCTGTAGGTGTCACTGCTATGGTTAGACATTGTGTGCACTCCACTGTACAGCAGACTCAGTTACACTGTTTCTCTGACTCAGGTCAATAGTTCATACATATAACTGATCAGCTCTCTGACTCAGTGAATCTCACAATAAGTGAGTGAAATAATGAACAAGAACTAGATGAACTAATCTTCTGAACTAATCTTTTGAGTGAACTAGATCATAATGAACTAGTCACCAAAATGAACTAGATTTCCCATCACATCTGACAAAGAAGAAATAGGACTAAAATATATTCCTGCTTTTACAACACATTCAGTATAGAAAGTAGGAAAAGCTTTAGAGACCAACTACTTGTTCCTCTCCACGGTAATAACACCAGTTAAATCAAATGCTAATAGAAAAAAAAATATGTTACACAAAAAGAATACATTTTAATAACTCACCCGTTCCCATGTCAGTTCCTCTGCAGCTCTATCCCATTCTAAAGCATTCCAGTTCATATCATCTGTACATAAAATAAATAAGCTAGTTGAATTATAACACTGGTAAACAAAAAGTCAATACATTGTTTTGTTAATAAGAGCATTGTATAGTGTTTTCTGTGCTGAATTAACCAGGTGTAAATCATGGACATGTTAAAATCATAACAAATAGACTGTCCACCAGCTTTTTGCCTTGTGGTTCCCTGAAAAGTTCTTGTAAATTCTTGTGAACATCCTATGAAGCTTTTTTGGCAGGATTCAGAAGTCTTCCTATCAAGCATATGTTCTTTTATTTGAGGGCAAAAATACCTGTTTTTGTGTTTTGTCTCACTAAACCTCTAGAATTTCTTTGATCCACTGCTTTTGGAAAGTTCTTTGCAAGTCCCAGCTTTACATCGGGTGGGGAGCAGAAAGATTTTTTTCAGGATTAACAAGAGAGATACTGACTTTCACCCCCTCCACCTGGGATAGTGACATCTGCTTCAGTCAATGTTTGTGAACATAATGGTTCCTACGGTCTCTGCTGTCTCATTCATACAGAAAACAGTACTTTGTGAAACAGAGCTGCACTTACAAAAAGAGTGATATCACAGACATAACACCAGCCAGTTATACAGATGGAAGTTTGTTGGTATTATGGAGTAGAACAACTTACTGTAACTTAAAAAAAAAAAAAAAAAAAGCGATTACCAAATGGTACAAATATCAGGCAACAAAGGTTTCCTTTGTTAACATAATGGGGTCCATGAGACAGACAATGTCTGTCAAACTTTAAGTGTCACACTGAATAAACAACAATCAGTCCCAAATTTAAAGACAGTAAGATACCTGATTAACGGAACAAGCCCATTAGGAATATATATGGACACTCGAAAGTAGGAGGAAAAATAATCTGACGGAGGAAAATACTGCTCTTTGTTATTATACCTATTGAATATCCATGCTCTATTGCAAATGCCATGCATAACGTTGTGAACAATATAGCTGTATGCACAGATTCATCATTCAATGTAATTCTCTACATTTACAATATGAGCAGTAAATTAATGGAGGTATTATAGCTATGAATAGGGATAGGCTGGTGTGGGAAATTTGGATGTGCGGTATAATGAGTTTAAATACTTGTCTTTTTAATCCTCTGGGGTTAACCATTGGATTTGTTGTTTATGATGCAAATCTGAGTAATGTAACCCAGCATTCTAACTGGACCAGTGCAGTTCTAATTCTTTCTTCTGTATTTGAGTAGACCCCACATTGCTCAATATTCCGTTTTCATAACCTTGACACCAGTTCTTATTTCTTGTTTGATTTGAAAAGAAGTTCCACTCTACCTACAATGAATCTTCTATATTTAAACCATATAATCTCCAGCCCTTTTATGGCACACAAATCTGGACAGTCCTGCCTAAATTTGGTTGTGATGTCATCCAAATGTATCCAGTGGAAGGCCCACAACATTCCCTTTATCAAAGTTTTTTCCATTGTACACCAGAGGGGAATTTTATAGGGACCCTAACCTGCTAAATTAAACTTGGGTTTAAATATGATTGGGACTGTGGATCCAACATACACACACATATATATATATATATATATATATATATATATATATATATATAGTGAGCGGAGGGGATTTTCTGTTGCCATTTGGCGATGGAATACCATAGGTGTGCAGTGGAAGGTCTTATATCATCACTGGAGTTACTTTGCAATCAGACAGGACTAGTCTTAAGAAGAAAGATATAACGTCTTTATATACAGTGCTGGATAACAGGAACACTTTAGATGAGACAAATATCAACTTTCAGTAATAGCAATTTAAATGTAGCATGAGCTCCATAGCTCAACAACCTTTCCTCATGCAGAACCTTCAGGAAGAGACACATCAAACACAAGTACAAGTAAGTAGAGGAATACATGGCAGACAAACAAAAACACATGTATCAAAACACATCGCCATCTACTGTTCCTCCAAGGTACCACAGTCTGTTGTACATATTCCAACATTTTCAACAAGAATTTCACATCAACTCCAAATACCTTGCCAGTCCAGCATTTATACATAAGTCCTTCCTATCACTAGACATAACAGATGGCTACCAGCAACCAAAGAGACTACAGGTTATCTCAAACACTGTCTGTCTCCTTAGCCTAGAATTCCTGGCTAACAAATATAAGCCTAAATTCACTAAGTGGCGAGATTGCACTGAGATTGGAAAGTGGGGAAGTTGCCCATAGCAAACAATCAGATTCAAGATCTCAGTTTAATTTTACACAATGGAAAATGTGAAATCAAATCTGGTTGCTATGGGCAACATCCCCACTTTTCAATCACACCGTTTATTGGGGACTGTCCCGCTCGCTTCCCAGTATGTCCCGCTAAGGGGACATACTGATAGAAAAATATGGTTTTTATTATATTAGCCGCAATTGTGGCAGAAAAAGGGGCGGGGCTTTGGGGGCGGAGTTGGGCAGGACCGGGGGCGGAGTTGGGCGGGACAAGGGGCGGGGCTTAGGTGTCCCGCGATCTCCCACGGCAAAGTTTGGAGGTATGATTAAATATACCCCATAGAGTACAAAAAAAGGGGTTAGGGTAAACTATGACTGACATGGAGGAGCAGGGAAATCATATTAACAGGTAATCTGTATTTTATCCCCTGCTCCTCCCATGTCAGTACACACAATTGGAAGTTTCAAAGCAATGCTAAAATATATGGAGGGGAAAAATTTACAGATTACAGCACTCCCATATCTGGCCTCAGCGGAAACTAGTATGTCAAGTTTATAATGTTTTGCGAATGTATGCAGGGATGCCCAACCTGCTGCCTTACACAGTTCCTGAACCAAAGCGTCCTCCTTATCTGTCCAGGAGTTGATTATAGCTCTCATGGGGTGGAGATTTCATATTTTTTTTTACTTTATTAGCTTCAGAGATGCAATTATTAATCCATTTGGCTATAGCAGCTTTAGAGGCAGTGTTGCACTTAGTTCTCATTTCTGAAAGAACAAATAGATGTTTATAGCACCTAAACTTAGCAGACCTATCTATGGATGGGGTTTAACCAAACCTCTGCCTATGCTAAAACCCATTGGCAGACATTTCTTTGGGTTAACTGTGAACCCTGCCTTTCTGATTGAGTCCAAGACAGCTTGAAATATCTAAGTGAGGGTCACAATCAGGGCTGTGAAATATCACATCATCCAGATAAGCTGCTGTATACGCTCTGCCTTGCCCATTAATGGTATCCTTTTGTCATATCCAGTGTGGTGAGGTATCTGGCTGTTCCTAGCCTTTCTATTAGCTCATAAACACGGGGCATGGGGTAGGCATCAAATTTAGATATAGAATTCAGCTTGTGGAAATTGTTACAGAAGAGTATGCTGCCATCAGGTTTTACCACTATAGATCTGGACCACTCACTGTTAAACTCTTCTATAACACAGAGATCTTTTTAACCTCTGGATACTGGCTCACACTGGGTTTCAGTTATTCAAAACGGCTTTTGGGTAACCTTTACTCCTGGCTCTGTAACAATGACATTCTTCATTACTGTAGTTTGGGCAGGAAGCTCAGAAAACACATTTTTTTTTAAAGGAATTCTTTAGATTTACCCTTTTTAGTCTCAGAGTATATCTAACATTTTCACTTCAGGAATTAAAGCTGGTAAATTAATTGGCGGGCAAGGTTCTCTTGGCACAGCTGACCTATTCCCCCGGGTGAAAGACCAGGTCTTGCATGCATTAGACAACTGGCAAGTTGGGGTGGTGGTTCTTGGCGGGGACCTAATTTGGACTTTGCCTCAGCAATTGGACAGCTCTGGCAGTTGCTTTTCTACTCTGGCAGACTTCACAGGCACAACTGGACCACATTTTTCTCGGCCATTGATACCTCCGCCTCCTGCGTAAAGCCGAGATTGGCCAGATCACGTTTTCAAATTCCCGGAAGATGCTAGCCAGAGACTTGCGGACCCAGCATTCTACGTCTTGTATCCATTCCATAAAACTTGGGACGGGTTCTGTTGCCTTCACTGAATACTTCCCTCTATAACCTCCGCTCTCCCTCAAGTCCAGCTTCAGTATCTTCATAGAGTGGGCTATCCCACATTGTCTGCGGACAACATTGCCTTTCTCGAGAGCCCCTTCACTTTGAGGTTGAGGGGGTCATTAAGTCCACCCCGGCTGGAAAAAGTCTGGGACCCAAAGGGCTCTCCGATTGTTACTATAAATCTTTTCAGGAGCAGTTGGCCCCTCGACTTCTGACTTTTAACACAGTTTCAGCTAAGAACACGTTCCCACCCCACTCCCTGGAAGCCCATGTGACCGGGAATAGGAGAAGGACCCTGCGTTGTGCCTCAGCTACCGCCCCAACACCCTGGATCAAGGATCAAGCTGTTGAATAATAGCCAACCACCTCAACACCCTGCTTCCCCGTCACATTCATGGCGACCAGGTGGGTTTGTTCCTGGACAGGAGGCCTGGGACAACACGATGGCTCATTAATTTTATGCAATGCTCCGGTCAGTCGAGCATACTGCTTTCCACAGATGTGTAAAAAGCTTTCCATTGGGTGTATTGGGCCTTCACGTCCGTGATCCTCCTCCACCTGGGTCTGTGCCCAATATGTTCCCATAGAATTTTATACCTCTATCGCTCCCTGACTGTCTTGGTATAAAGTCAATGGCGATCTGTCGCCGCCCTTCTACATCTCTAATGGCACAAGGCAGGGTTGTCCCTTGTCTCCCCTGGTATTCATCTTTTGTATCGAAATCGAAGCCCTAACCAGGGCCATTAGAGGTATGCCGACACCTCTGAAATTCCTGTGGGGGGGGTCAAGTTGGCTTTGTTTATAGACGACCTGCTGGCCTTCCTCATGAACCCAGTGGACTCGCTTCCAAACCTGTTGTGGGATTTTACTGAGTTTAGGACACTTTCCAATTTCAAGTGAACTACTTAAAGTCATCTGTACTGACTCTTAATACTCCACAATCTCAAATTGAAAGGCTTAGGGCAGCCTTCCTGTGGCAGGACTCCCACCTGATGTACTTAGGGGTCTCCCTGACGTGGGACTTTACTTGGGCTACTACCAGGCATTCTTACTTGCCAGAATCCTGGTCGTGGGACATGGTGAAAAAGCAGTGGGTATACCTTGAGAGCCGCACC
Source organism: Platyplectrum ornatum (assembly GCA_016617825.1). NCBI lineage: Eukaryota > Metazoa > Chordata > Amphibia > Anura > Limnodynastidae > Platyplectrum > Platyplectrum ornatum. The sequence goes on from JABWIB010005407.1 coordinate 9,287, forward strand.
TACCTATTTAGCGCCATGGACCCCAATGCTCTCCTCTATATGACACCTTGCTATTACCCTGACCCATTCAGGCTGAAGACTCTTACGTCTCCTCACAGACCTCCCCCTTTCAACCTACCTTTCTGACACACAACACTACCGGCTAAACTCACAGTGGCTTTCAGTTTTGGCTTGATGTGGGGGTCTTCCCAAGTCAGGCAGCTGGTTGAAGGAGGCCGTGTATGTAGTGTTGGATTCTCTCAAACCACTAGGTCTGACATTACTTACATGTCTACTACGATATGCATAAACATTCTCTCTGCAGGACGGTTGGTGCAGATTTAACTCCTTTTGAGAAGATGCTATATCCTCTTTTATAAGCTCATTCTTCAGGCCTGCTACTCTGACCTACCTGCCTACACTTTAGCATGGGTACGGGACTTGGTGGAGAACATTGCTGCTGAGATCTAGTCCAAAATTTTCCAATGCACAGTCGCTTGATCCCAAAGTCTCTGATGCATGCTGGAGGTGCTCCTCAGCAAAGGGTTCCAGCCCTCCATATTTGGCGATATTACCCTATCATAGCCCCTTCTGGTACAAGGTATTCACAGTACCCTGGTTCATCCTCTCTGATGAGATACCCACAAATGCCCACTTTGCTAAATAGGACTTCAGCATCAGTGTCCCATTTTAAGAAATCTATAGTGCACCACCTAATGCCACCAAGGTAAGAGACACATAGATTACTTTATGCACCTGGAGGACCTGACCTTTTACCGTCCAATGACACCCTGCTTAGGGCACCCCTGAAGACACATATAAAAATGACCATGGTACCCTGTAATCTGTAATGGGTACACCTTGGGTCAAAACATTCCGAATTGAGGAAATCCCTTTTTCTCTCCAGACAAAGAAGTGAGTATTATCCAGCCCCGGTAAGAATAAGGAATTTTTCAATACTGACACAAACTGTGTACATTTATGGGAGCATTTTAGCCTGGTGATTTTCATTTCATGACCAATATGTAGTTGCAAACAGGATGTGGTTGTGACTATTTTCACCACCACATCCAGTTAACGGATTAGATGCAATAATGCTGCAGGTGAGAAGGGGTTAAAAAGAGGATTATTAATGGTATTACTGAAAAATAATTTTTAATAAACAACCATTCGGCCACATACCTCATATGGGCTGAAACACTAAATGCAGTGATGTTGGAAAACCCAATATTCCCCCTGACCTTTATGAACTTTAAAGACGTTTCTTAGCTTTTCCTGAGTCTGGAATATTTCTGTGCATCTGCTAGGGAAAGGCTAATAGTTCTGGGTTGGGATCACAAGGCGACTGCCAGCCTCTTGTTTGCAGAAATGGGTTTCCTGCAATTGAAACCTGCCTGGCAAGGACTAAAATACATTTACTTACATGTGATTTTAGCCTTTGCCAGGCAGATCATCAAATGGACAATTTCTTTTTTTATATGATGCTACAAGCTTGGCACACCTATCTTTGGGCAGTGTTGTCCAATCCTCTTTGCAACATTTACATGTATGCCATGGCAAGAAGAGAGTTCCAGTGCGCTCCAGGGCGTACATGTATGACCTGGAGTTGAACGGACAGCCTGGCTCGAGGCAGGCTGTCACCAGAGCGCTGGTGACATTGTTTAACACTATAATGATAACAAAACACAATTAAGTAGTAGTTACAGGTCTTATTTTTCTTTCCAATAACTGAAAACATTTCTTACAAATACCTTGTGCCCCATTAACTGGATCTGCAGCATCTTCAATAACTGGATCTTCTTCATCTTCATTGTCATCCTCATCTCCCTGTTCTTCCTGCATTTCAGGGTTTTCTCCTACAACCACGTTGTCTGCTGGAGGGTTGGCAAGTTCATCAAAAGCTACATTTTCTACAATCGGTACAGCTTGTACCTGAAAATACAAATTGGACAAACAGACTGAACGTAAAACAGTAAAAAAAACAATCATTTCTTGTGCAGAATCAACCATCAACTTATTCATAAAATGTTTATTCTGCATTTTGTGATTTTTAAATATTCAGCACAGTTCATCTTTCTTTAAAGTAATTGATTTACACCATACCTCATAAACGTGAATATATAGCAGTCAGTCATTCAAATTGCAGTGTGCATAATTGCAAAATGACATTTGCTGATACCATGACCATGTGATCAGCCCAGTTCTCCTAAATGGGTAGTTATAATTGTTAATTATATAGCAAAATCACTAAAGTGGACAGGATACACACTTCACATATTTTAAGTCAGTACACATGGGACAAGTGAAACCAGAACCCAAACTTATCCTCCGCAGCTCAAATGGAATTGAGGATTGCAAACTATGATTTTGAGGTCTTGTTTTCCCCCAAAAACAACATTACACAGTGTTCACCTTTAGAAAGGACGCCCTACAGGATTCTTATCATATTTCTGTTGATAGCATTTGCTATACAGTAGAAATTCAGAAAGGTTTACAGAGCCTTTTATTATTTGCATCACCAATATCTTACATAAATCCATACAAATCATTTTTAAATTTATGCAAGACCTCCTATAATAAACTACATATCACTATTACAGAAATTTTTTTTTATAAATGTGTCTAAAGCACCAGCTTGATCTTCTACTTCTAATCAATTCCCAGACAAAATAATCACTACCGTTAAACACACTACTTTACAATAACTTTTTTTAGAGTGCTGTCTATCAGAGTTTTATGACAAAGGACATACAAATCTAACCTTAGTAACTTAAAGTAATGTTTTAATTATTTAACCATTAGGAATGTCTCTTTTCTTTAAAATGAATTATGACAACCCATGACAATCCAGTTGATTGCGTGTTTAACGGTTTACAGTTCACAGTAAAATGGCTGTAACCAATGGCATTTAAATTTCCATATAAAGTTCATCTTAGTACATTACCAAATATTTATCACATCCCTGCTAATTGGTATAACTGGTCTGACTGGTATAAAAAGTGTCTGGTCACACTGTTACACATAAAATATTCACAATTAGAGACTTTCTTCAGGTTAAAAACCCAAAGGCACATCAATTCTATGTCTAATGTTGCTGTTATTCAAATTAGTATCACTATCACAACAAAGAGAAGTGGTATATAAAATTATGCAGTATTATGCATTCTTTCATGATTTCCATCGAAAAAGCAAATCTTGCCTCATTAATTTGGATGGGGTTAACTTATGTACTAACCATCATACCTTATGCAAGATGAGAAACACTGGATCCACATATCTCGTTACATATTAAAACTGTCAGTTAGATCACTACTAGACTTTATTATAAGTGTTACTGGCAAAAAAAAAAAGAAACCAACAGCAGCTAAAATTTGACAAACTCAAGTTACAACGTTCCTGTGGTTAATTCCTACAAATCCATTACAATATTTTATATATACACACACACGCGCGCATGTGTATACGTGTGTGTGTGTGTGTAATTTTTTTATTTTTTGAGGCATATCTCAAAGATACATCACAGTTGCTCAATATTCTGCATAATCTCGGTACTCTCCGTGGCATATCCTCCTTTGCACTATTGATGTCGTAAGCTTATATAAGAACATTTCCCACCAACAAGGGAATCAAGCTACTTTGGAAATTCTTGACGGCCATTCTTTGTATAAGGGCCCTCCTGTGTCATATTTCGGTCAACTTTTGCACCTCATTCTAACAAACAATTATTTTATTTTCAATAATGTGTATTATCTCCAATTACAGGGCTGCGCCATGGGGTTGAATGTCGAATCTCAAAGTTGAAAAAGCTCCTGTACCTGTATAAACGTTACATAGATGACATTCTGGTCTTCTGGACCGATCTGAGGATGATTTCATGATGCAGATGATGCAGGAGGCCAACAGAAAAGATCCTAATATCAAATTCACATTTGAAACCAGCATGCAATCCATAAACTTTCTTGACGTCCATATTGAGCGAACGGATATGGGCATCAATACCTTATCCTTAAAAATTACTGATGGAAACACACTGTTACATGCCTGCAGTCACCATCCGCCAGCGCTCATCAAAGGCTTACCTTTTGCACAACTTACCCGTGTGAAAAGGATCAACAGTGACCCTTTAACAGCTGAGCAACAGATGCAAAGCACTCTTAAAAAGTTTGCTAAAAGAGGCTATGCCCCAAAAGTACTGGCGGCGGCCAAGAGAAAAATTTACAGCATCCCTTGAGCAACTCAAGGATAGTTACCTTGGGTAATTACCTAAAACTACCTAGCATTCTTTCAGAAACAATGTGTTAGATCTGTATGGCCCAATGTTACCACAAACCTGCTATTACCTGCTCTGAGGAACATGTCTCTATTACCCAGCCACACCAGGGGAAGAAGCCTTTGGGATATGCTTTGCAAAAGTGACATTAGACCTCCCACTGACATTCCTATGGGAACTTTCCTCACTAAAAAAACAGAATGTTATAGGTGCTTGGGCTGCACCAATTGTACCCATCTTGTGGTAGGACCCACCTTTATACACCCTTTAACTGGTGGCAAATTTACTATCAGGCACATCCTTACTTGTACTTCTAAGTTTATCAGCTATTGCATAATCTGTCCTTGTAATTTACTTTATATCGGGAAGACTGCCAGGGAACGCATAGCGTTACATCGTTCAGCCATTAGAATAGCACTGACTAAGAAGACCAGCGAGCAGCTACTTGACCACATACCACCCCTCCCCAGAGGTGGTGACAGGGAGAGACTACTCTTGCAGCAGGAGTCACGTTGGATAGTGTGAGTGTGTACATGTGTATACACATCAATAAAAAACATGCATACCAAAACAATAATATAAAAGAGCAATTTAACCCACACAGGGGTTGCTTGTCTGCTGCAGTTGTCCTCATCTTTGACGTAAAAGCCGGTGAGTCCTGCTTTCACAGTAGATCTCCGTTCAGGCAGATGGTAATCAAGGGGTTAATGATGTGCAGAAGGTATACCAGGTTTAAAAGAATAGTACCAATGCGTTTCATCTCGAATGTACTGTTAGCTATGCAGTGCTAGACTTCATCAGGCAATCGGCTAGCCGTTTAATCCGCGAGGTACGTTAGTCTGACGTCACAAGGCTCTGTTTACATCCAGCCTCAGACAGCAGCACTGCGAAGGGAATCCCTGCATCGCTGCCAATCACAAAGAGCCTGTGAAAGTAATTTTAAATTCCCTGCCTTCACCAAACGGCAGACCATATTCTTGTTCCCCTGATGTGCCTATTGCAAAGTGTCATAACAGCAAGCCATTATGGCTTTAGAGAAAGGATTGCACATGTCAAGAGAAATGCTCCTGACACAGGATAATGAGTTCCTAATTAAGTACTATGATCTCATTAAGACCATATCGTTGCGGTAATTCGATCTAATATACATGGGACATGGCAGTCATGGGACATTAACTACAATTCAAGAAAACACATCCCAAAAATCTCATTACAAAACAACCCAGACAACATAATAAAACATAATAGTTAAAAAAAAATTTAAAAACAGTTACCAACAGAATATACAATACTTAAACTGTTTTCCACAAAGTCAATGTTACATAGCCAGTATTACAAGGCTGTAGGTTCAAGTTCAGACTTGCAAGGATAACTCTAAAACCCTAAGAAACCACTTAAAAAAAGACCACAATCAGCAGAGAAAGGAGTCTAACAACAGAAAATAGAGCTTTAATGATTGTAAAAAGATGAATACTAAAACCCTTATGAGTAAGAAGAGAGGTACAAATTAATAAGACCACAGGAATAAATAATAATAAAAAATCATAATGATAAAAATCTCCATAAGAATCTAAAAATGTGTAAAGTGGGTAAAGTGGTATGAATTATGAGGTAAGAATTGAAAACACCCTAAAAACTTATAAAAATAGGGAGCAATTAGTAGTAAAATCAATAGACGGGTATAGATTAGTCTAGAAAGGACGGTATTTCATAATATTCATTTAGTCTATCAACTTAACACCCTCAAACCTCATGGTCAAACTGATTATGAAAACATATTTTGTGGTTACCTGTAAATATGATTTCCTTTACTCCTCCGTAGCCATCCATACAATTGGGTTTATCCCCTCCCCAGTAGGGTCTTCGACTTCATAAGCTTAATTAAAACACAATTAGTGCAACAAAGAATATTCAAACAAATAGTAAAGGGCGGGTGACTGCTACGGAGGAGTAAAGGAAATTATATTTACAGGTAACCACAAAATATATGTTTTACTTTACTTCCTCTTTTTAGCAGTCCATACAATTGGGACGTACCCAAGCAATGCCCAAAATAAATTAAGAGGGGGGAAAACTAAAGTATATACAAAAGAGAGATTTATACTACTGCGCTTAAGACTCTCCTCCCAAACCTCGCATCTTCCGAGGACAGGATATCTATCTTATAATATTTAGAAAACGTGTGAGTAGAAGACCAGCCTGCGGCCTTACATAGTTCTTTGACTAAGGCTTCTTCTTTAAGCCCAAGACGTGGCCATAGACCTAGTGGAATGGGCTTATTATTTAATTAATAGGCTTCCTGGATACATAAACCTTATCTAGCCAAGCTTGTCTTAGAAGCATCATTGCCTTTAGTTCTCCCTTTAGGCAAAATAAAAAGATGCTTTGAACATCTAAATTCTGCTGTACGATCAACATATATTTGCAGGGCCCTGACCAGATCTAAATTATGCAAGAGCTGATCCTTGCTATTCTGAGGATTAGGGCAGAGGGAAGGGAGCACTAAATCCTGATTAATGTGAAAGGCTTACACAACCTTTGGTAAGAAATTGGGATTGGTTCTTAACACCACTTTATCCGCAAAAAACTTTAAGGTTCTTCAACCCACAATGCCTGAATCTCCTAAACTCTCCAGGACAGAAGTAATAGCTACTAAAAATGCAAATGGTTAGGCTAGGTCGAAGTCCCAGTCCAGAATAAAGGCATCTATTCCTACTGCCTGATTGTCTCTGTACCTGGAGCAGTAACGAGGGCCTTTGTGATTCAGAGTGGATGCCATGAGGTCTATGACTGGAACACCCCATTTCTCTGTAATCATCTGAAAGATTCTGGAACTCAGTTGCCACTCGCCCGGGTGACAAGATGTGCGGCTTAGACTGTCTGCTAGGATATTGTCTTTTCCAGCTATGTATATGGCTTTGAGGTCTGCTATGTGGTCCTCTGCCCATTGCAGAATGGAATTAGATTTTTCTAACAATAAAGGACTTTTTGTTCCGCCTTGACGATTTAGGTAGGAGACTACTGCCTTGTTGTCTGACTGAACTGTAATGCTTTTGTTGTAGAGGAGATGTTGAAACGTAAGACATGCTTGTAACACCGCCTCCATTTCTCTTAAGTTGTATTGTGCTAGCTTTACTTTGTCTGACCATACGCCCTGAGCGAGATGTTGACCACAAACTGCTCCCCAGCCTAAAGAACTCGCATCTGTCGTAATGACGGCATCTGGGTATCGTCTGAATGTCCTCCCTGGACTTGTGTTTACCTGATTTACACACAATAAAAAAAAAAGATTATTTTACTTCTGAAGAGAGGTTTATTCTCTACTGCGGATTGCTTATTTCCAGGTCGTACCGTGCCAGGAATAGTATCTGTAAGGGCCTCATGTGGAATTTTGCGCACGGAATAGCCTCTATCGAGGAGGACATGAGGTGTAGAAGTCTGATATGTTACTGTCTGAATAGTCTTTTAACATGACATTTTGAATCTCTTCTAAGAGCACAAAGCTTACGTCTTGTTAGAGTTTTACATACATGTTGGCCTTGTCTATAATAACTCCTAAGTATTTTATTGTCATACTGGGAGATTAGTGACTTTTTGAATAGTTTATTAAGAAACCGAGCATTATTAACACCTGCAGCACGTGGTCTGTATGGATTTTTGCCATCTCTTCTGTTGGTGCAGCTACCACAATATAGTCTAGGTATGGCCATACGTATATTCCTTGCAACCTGAGGTTGGCTATAACGGGGGCTAGAACTTTTGTGAAAGTCCTGGAAGATGTTGCTAGCCCAAAGGGCAGGGCGGCAAGCTGAAAATGCTTTTCCAAATATATGGAACCTTAGGAACCGCTGATACACCAGAGCTATAGGGATGTGAAGATTGGAATCTCACAAATCTATGGTAGTGAGAAACATGTTTTTTTGAATGCAAGGTAAAATGTGTTTTAGAGTGTCCATGCGGAAAGATGTTACATGGACGCTTCTGTTTAAATGTCTCAATTTGAGGATGGTATGGAAGCCCCCTGAAGCCTTCCTGACAATGAAAAAAAAAATCGGGAATATAGGCCTTTGAACTTTTCCATAGCCGGGACAGGAATAACTACCTTTTGCTGTAACAACCCCAACAATCTCCAGATTTTGTTTCTTAGCCTCCCACAGTTCCAGGTTTGATGGGGAAGGTGACCTGAAAAGCATTTCTTGTTGTTTGGTTATAAATGGAATTCTGTAACCAGAACTGACAATTTGAATTCCCCACCTGTCGGTGGTAGTCTCCTGCCAGACCTGACACAAGCTGCATCTACTTTGGGAGGCTCCTCCCATTTGCGAACCTCCTCTTGATTAAAGGGGTATAAACAGGTTAATACCGGCACTCTCTTATCAGGTACTCTCCACTCCTCAGTCACAATATCTTTGATTGGATGAGATAATGGAAATACTTTGTTTTTATTTTTACCTTCAGAAAATAAGGGGTTAATTCATGCTGAGACTCCTCAATATTAAGTGAACTGTGTATTAACTTTAAAAGATTATTAACAAGGTCTGGACTGAAATCAGCTTGAGCCTGGACAGACTCTTCTTCAGAGTGGTCAGACTTATCAGATTGCCGCTAAATCCTCATGGTCAGATTCCATAGAGGGCTTGCGCTCTAGATTTCTTAAGGAATTTATTAAGATCTTCTTTAGTGAGAAAAACTTCTGAGAAAGTAGATTTCAAGCTCATGATTTGCTGCAAGGGCTGTTGTTGTCCCAAGCGGCAATTATCACATGAAGATTCATAAGAGTCTTCGGGTAGATATGCATCACATAATAGGAAAGTAGAGACATTTCTCTTAATGGCATTGGCTTTACCCTCTGACTTATCTTTAGGAGTATCAGGCCTAAGACACAAACAATAAAAATATGCAAAAATATAAAAAATATAAAAAGATTCTAACTTTAATAGGGACTTACCCTGGCCTCTTAGTAACTCTTTTCTCCTCCATAACAAAAAAAAGCACACAGGCAGAAACCAGGCAACCTGCTTCGGTGAAAACACGCGTCTCTGACCAAACTGCGGCTAGTCACACAGGAGGGAGGGGGGGTGGAGCACAGGTGCAAAACAGTGCAAAAAGTTTCCTGCAGCGCATAGATGAGACTTTCTGCGGCTCCTGAGGTGAGGCGCTGGAGGCTTACCGTGGCTCAAAGGGCGAACACCACCAGCACGTGTTCAGTCTCTGGAGGAAAAAAAAAAAAAAAGTATCTCCAGCCCAGCGAGCCCTAGTGAGCTCACATTGCCTGAAGCATAGCAGAGGCAGAGGGTGGCTTCCAGACGGTAAGAGGCAGAGCATTCTGCACACACAAAGAAGGCAGGAAGAGGAGGGGGTTATATACTGCCAGTGTCTTCTTTCTTTCCAGTCACACCTTCTGGGGAGGGGAGAAATCCAATTGTATGGACTGCTAAAAGGAGGAAGTAAGGGAAGTGCCATTTCTAGAATAATATATGCGCAGCCTTATAAGGGTTTTCTTAAGGGTTTTAGTATTCATCTTTTTACAACCATTGAAGCTTTATATTGTGACTAATTTCTCTGCTGACTGCGGTCTTTTAGGTTTTTAGAGTATTAGAGTTATCCTTGCAAGTCTGAACCGGCTACAGCTTTGTAATACTGGCTATGTAACACTGACTTTGTTGAAAACAATTTAAGTATTGTATACTCTGCTGGTATGCTGGTCACCGTTCTAATTTTTGAACAATTATGTTTTATGATGTTTGGGTTGTTTTTATTTTTAATGAGATTTTTGGGGTGTGTTCACTTGAAATGTATAAGTTTGTATGTCCCATGATTGTATATTAGATTGAATTACTGCACCAATATGGTCTTAATGAGACCATAGTACATAATGAGGGACACTCATGATGTGTCAGGAGCATTCCTCTTGACATGTGCATCTATCTCTAAAGCCATAATGGTTTTCTGTTATTTCCGATATCACTTATTATTTGGCTTGGGAATTTATAAACCTTTGTTTAAAGTTTTTTTTTTTAAACAATATCACATTATTGAATTCTTTATGTGTTTACTCTTTTGAGGTACATACTTGATGCTGAGAATACACAAGGCGCTGAAGTCCTAAAAACACCCTCTACGTTTCATTTACTCACTAAGGGGCGTCACTCACGGACTCCGCCCCTTTTATGGACAATATCTGCCACTAAGCAAGTGACACTGAATAAGGCTCTGCTGTTGGTACAGTTATATTCTGTATATACACGAGTATAGCCTAGCTTTTTAGCACATTTTTTGTGCGGACCCCCCCCCCCTCCCCCTTACTGTATAATTTACATCACTCCGCCCACCCCCATGCATACCTAGAGTAAACACAACTCTTCTGCCACCACCTAGGTAAATTGCGTAGGTTACACACAGTGTCTGACTGGCCCACCAGAGACCAGGAGAATCCTCCGGTGGGCCCCAAGACCTAGCATTATTTCTTTATAACNGAGGGTGGGCCCAAAGAATGATTTCCTCTGGTGGCCCCAAGGTATACCAGTCCGACACTGCTTACACAAGGTACATATGGTTTACAAAGTTGAGTTTTTGCAGACAATTTCTGAACTCAGACTGCGGAAGATGGCGTGTTTTCCAGACAGGATCAGGCGCATTTATGCAATTTCATAAGGGTTAGCTTCACTCACCAGTTGCACAATGATTATTGGATAGAGGAGGATATCAGAAAAATTTTTGATATACAAAATCTGATTTGTTATATGGTATAGGGACAGATTGGGATAATTGTCATCTATAACAGATAGTATAGTCTACTGAAACAGATACAATGTCAGTGCAGATTACCGTAGTATTGTTTCAAGTTACTCTTGGAAGAATTTCGGCTTTCTTGTACATTCTAGTAAGCCAAAGATGTTTGTGCTTTTTAAAAATTTTTTGTCATTTTTATTGAATTTAAACAAGACAATACAAGAAAAGAAAAACAAAGAGCTGTGACCATCGCAAATGGCAATGCTCTGACAAACAAAAAACAAAACCCCCAATTGCCAGCACCAAAAAACTAGGAGAGACAGGGTATAATGAACTGTCATAAGACATGAAATGTAGCCGAAAAAGGAGAGACACAATGTGAACATGACATTAGAATGTATCTGTTATGTATTAGCAGAGACAGATAGGCAATAAGAGGATGCACATCAACGTCACTATATTTTTATGAAATTTTGGTAGTGTTTTCCTTTGGGTATGTAGGAATTTCTCATGACAGATAGTATCATTCACGAGATTCCACCAGTGTGATAAAGTTGGAGGGGCAGAGGCAATCCACGAATGGACAATGAGCACTTTAGCTAAGATCACAAGATGAAATACATATTTATATGTGGAAAGATCGTACAAATCTTTAATAGTATGGACAAAAAGGACCGTAGCAGGATGAATGGGAGGAAGCGTATCTATCGTGGTGCGAAGACAGTCCCACATGACATTCCAAAATGAGTAAATTAGAGGGCAGGTCCACAAAAGATGATTCGATTTGATTAGATTTGGGACAAATAGCATCAGGTCTCATTAAGTTTCATCATGCGTTGTGGTGTATAATAAACTGTGTAGAAAAAAAAAGATACATTTGTTGGAATCGCAGAGAGCGTTTTAATTTTGTAGTGAGTAAATGTTGGAGGGTCAGGTCGAAATGGTGATGCCAAAGCGCGTTTGAGCTGCAGATATACAAAAAAGTTTGAGTGAGGAAAAGGAAATTCATCTTGTAATTGAGCAAAGGACTTAAGTATATCTCCATTGTAAAGCTGGGCTAGGGAACGTAAGTTAGAACACCAGGGGGGAGACTATTGAGAGCGTACAATTCAACCAAGTTTGGTATAAATCGGTCCTTGAATGAAGAAGAGAATTAGCAGATATCCAGGGCTTGTTTAATTAGAGGAGGAGTGCAATTCGTGTGTTTGCCAGTGAGCAGAACTTGCAGAGTTGTGTGGAAAGGGAAAGAATGGCGGAGTAGGGTAAGAAGCAGGAGGGTAGAGGTATCAGATAAAGAAACCAAGATGTTAGTATACAGGTTGCAAAGAAGAATGTTTAAATAACGAAAAGCTAATATTAGTGTGGGCAAACAAAAACAAAACCTGATCTGTGATTAGTCTAAATTAATTTAAAATGAGATATATACCCAAACAATCTATAAATAAACAAATAAGTAATTAAATGATTCAATCGGCTGAAGCAAATATAAAAGTAAGAAATATGACGTTTCATTTACGCATTGCTAAACATCATGGCACTCTGCCTTTTCAAGATAAAAAAAACATGGATGAAAAATAGTCCTCATATAGTGATGTCAATCAGCCACCTAGTATTTTATTGCTCCTCCTATATTGCTCCTCACTAGTATGTCACCATTAATTCAGAAAAAAGTGTTGCACATAATTATTGAAAGAATATAGTATAGTGTTATTACCATCCAGCAGAGGACTTAGCCCCGAGGACCTTCCAGTTATCTGCGCTTGATATGCAGGTATTACAATCAATGTTATGGGCTCTGATGTTACAACTGCAGTCTCCCATTTTGTATTGATGTTAGTCAGAGGGTGCCGTTTCTTAGCTTGAAATAGTATGGTCTGGTTGGTATAAGGGATTGTGAGGAGAGGCGCTTCTCTCTCTCCAGAGAGTCGAAGTTAAATCTCACTGGATTCCGGCTCACAGTTGCCGTCATGATTGCGCTGCTTAGTGGAAGCACATGGGTTATGTGTACCGCTGTGGCAAAAATGAACCAGAAGAGTACAGTTTCTTTTTGTACCGTAATAGAAAAAGGTGGTAATGAAAATTTTGTTCTTAATCACAGTTGGTTGTCAAGTATGCTTGACGCGTTTTACTGTTATTTCATCAGTTTCATCAGAAGGCAGGAATTAAGGCAGTCAATTACCCATCATTTTTTTGTACTATAGCTATAGTCAACCAATAAAAAAAAAAACTTGCTTCAGCCGATTCACAAATTAACCCTAATATTTCTGTTATTGCTATTTGTAGCATACAGAAATTGTGCAAAACTGCATGCTTTGCAGAGAATCCATCCTAACATTTAAATAACAAAAATAACAAATATAATACAATAAATATATAAGTGTCAAACAAAAATATATACACATAATAAAAATTAAAAATATTAATAATAATAATACGAACAGTCAATCATAATAATAGTAGGAAGACACAATGGAACACTGATACATTAACCATATTAATGGTCTCATTGAGGCCTTCTNTATGGAGAGTCCGCAGAATATGAATCCAGTATGATTCTCTGGAGCATAATCTGCGGAATCTGTCCTCTCCCCTTTTTGTATTAGGAATAAGTTCCAATCCAATAATTTGTGGGGAAGAAGTATTGCCCTGATGTACTTGGGCAAAATGTCTAACATTATGGTTCCGATTTTTATTTTTATTTAGCATGCTGCGCCTATGCTCCATGAAACGGGACTTTAATGTTCTGGTTGTTCTGCCGACATACTGGTATCCACACCCACAATGTAGGATGTAGACAACGAATGTACTATTAGAATTGATATAATCTTTGATGTGGAAAATCTGTTTTGTCGCTCCTTGGTCAACATAGGCGCATGTGTGCATTTAGATTGCCTACATCCAAAACATCCTTTCAAAGGTTTTTTTCATGTTGAGGGGAAAAAAATGTTTGGGCTGGAGCGACAGGCTACCCTTTACTAATATATAATTACAATTCCCCAGATTGTCCGGATTGGTCTTGGTGCTTGGTGAGAAGAAGCTTTTTAAATTCCTTGCAAACTAATGAAGGATTNACTGGTAAAGACATCTTAAGTAGAGAGTCTAATTTTAATATTTGGTAATTTTGTTTAAAGATTCTCTTTATTTTACCTGCAAGCCTATTATAGCCTGATACAAAGGTGTGGTTCACATTAGATTCAAGCTTCTTTTAGCTGTTATTTCGTTTTTCCTTTGCTACAGTCAAAAGTTTCTCTCTTACAAGTTTTAAAGAAGACTGAAATGCTGTCTGTAGCAAAGGTTCAGGGTATGATTTTTCCCTAAAAGGCATCTAAGATTGTTTAAGCTTGGGAAATAAAAAAATTTGAAGAAGAGCAATTGCATTGAAGCCGGCGCAACTGCCCCCCTCCCCCCCTCCGCAGATTATGCTCTAGAGAATCCTAATGGATTCATTTTCGGAAGGCCTCAATGAGACCACCGATATGGATAATGTACAAGTGTTCCATTGTCTCTTCTCTCTACTATTATTATAATTAAGACTTCTAGTATTATTTATTATTAATATTTTTCATTTTTATTATGTGTATATATTTTGTTTGACATTTATATATTAATTGTATTATATGTTATTTTTGTTATTTAAATGTTAGGATGGAATCTCTGCAAAGCATGGCATTTTGCACAATGTCTGTATGCTACAAATAGCAATAATGAAACTTGTTACGGGTTAATTAGGGTACATTTGTAAATCAGCTGAGGCAAGTTTTTGTATTTTTTTGATTGGTTGACTATAGTTGACTATAGTGCCGGGTAATTGAATTATCTCCTCACAATACCCTATACTAACCAGACCATACTATTTCCAGCTAACAAAGGGAACCTAAATGGGAGACGGCAGTTGTAACATCATAGCCCATAAAATCGAGGGTAATACCTGCATATCAGAAGCCGATAACTGGACGGTGCTCGGGGCTAAGGAATCAAGTGATAGCACTACTATATTATATCAATAATTATGAGCACTAATACAACAATTTGCAACACATATTTCTGTTTTTTTTGTTGGGTATATCTCATTTTAAATGAATTTAGACAAATTGTTTTTATTATTAGGTTAGAGGTATCAAACTTGACCCATGGTAGAATCAGCCTTGGATATGCAGAGTTTAGTGGGGTCTATATTCTTACTACACCCATTGATGAGTTCCTTGAGGGGTGTAGTTTACAAAATAGTATCACTTGTTGGAGTTTTATACTGTACTGATATAGCAGGGTGTGTCAAATGCAAAATGCCAAAAATTTGCACTGAAAAAAGCCAATAGCTGCTCGTGCTCTTGTGAATCATACCATGTACCTAAAAAGCATTTTACAACTATATAAGGGGCGTTGTCATATTCAGGAAAAATTGTGTAAAATTATTGGCTACTTTTCCTACTATTACCCTATGTGGAAATGTAATTTTGGGGTGAATCCAAACAAGAAAAAAATTGCATTTTTAGTTTGCAATTCTCAAATGTTTAAAAATTATACAAAAACACCAGTGGGGTCAAAACGCTCACTACACCCATAGATAAGTTCCATTAGGGGTGTAGTTTACAAAACAGTATCACTTGTTGGGGGTTTAGAGTGCCTAAAAATACAGATTATTACCTGTTAATATGGTTTATCTGCTCCTCCATGTCAGTCCAAACAAATGGGTTCAGCCCTCCAATGGTCCAATCAGGGGAAAGAAGAAAGACACCGGCACTATAAGATCCCATGCTGCCCATGCCTCTGTGTCTTTGATTCTTCAAGCTTAAAAAAGCATATAGGTTAGGCATGATAAAATTTTGTACATTCAGGGTGGGTAACTATGACTGACATGGAGGAGCAGAGAAACCATATTANCAGGTAATAATCTGTATTTTACCCCTACTCCTCCCATGTCAGTCCATGTCGTCCCAAAGCAATCATAACAAGGGGAAGGGAAAAAACATATCTAGCCTCTGCTGAAGCCATTACGTCTACTTTGTAGTGTTTAGTAAATGCACTACTTTGTAATGTTTAGTAAACAGGCTGCTTTGCACAGTTCTTGTACCGAAACCTCTTCCTTATCCGCCCAGGAAGCAAATATGGATATGGTTGAATGAGCCTTAATTAACTTAGGAGGTTGAATATTTTTTAACCTGTAAGCTTCCAGAATACAGTTCTTTATCCACCTAGAAATAGTAATTTTGGACGCTGCATTGCCCTTTGTTCTGCCTTCAGTTAGGATGAAGAGATGATCTGAGCATCTAAAGTTTGTGGACCTGTCCACGCAAGTCTTAAGTGCCCTAACTAAGTCAAGGTTATGGAAAAGAGCCTCCTTATCGTTTTTCGGGTCCGGACATAAGGAAGGTAGTACCAGTTCCTGATTTATATGGAACGGAGAGACAACTTTTGGCAGAAAAAACTTTTGAATTCATGACATGCCTGCCATACTGCCTCTAATTCCTTCCAGTTGGAGTGAAGAGCTTGTTGGTTTTTGTTCCATGTTCTTTGAACCATGCGAGATTTGCAGATAGCGCCCCAACCTACTGCGCTGGCATCTGTGGAAATTACCATAGGGGATGAGTAGACAAGAGACTTTCCTTCCAAGTACCGGTCCTCTGAGAGCCACCATTGAAGAGAATCTCTTACTTGAGCCGACAGTTGTATGACTTGATTGGGACAATGACTAATTTGGTCCCATTGAGAAAGAAACTGCATCTGAAGGACTCTCATGTGCAACCTTGCCCAGGGTACGATGTCTATGACTGAAGACATAAGGCCAAGCAACCTTTGGCAGGTTTTCACTGTGAGCCACCTTGCTCTGCTTGCCTTCTCGATTTCTGCCAGGATAATAAACCTTCTTGCTTGAGATATGTGTACCGTCATGGACACTGAATTTATGGTGACTCCCAGGTAACTGACTATGTTGGAAGGACTTAAATGACTTTTGTCTTTGTTGATGACCCAGCCGTGTTCCTGTAGCACCTGAATAACTCTTAAGGTGTGGTGTTCTGCCAGATGCCTCGAGGGTGCTGCTATAAGGATGTCGTCGAGGTAGGGCCATATCAGTATCTTTTCTGTTCTGAGCTTGGCTATAACGGTGCGAGGTGAGGTTGCCAGACCGAAAGGTAGTGCTCGGAATTGCAGATGTTTGCCAAATATATGGAAGCGAAGGTATTTTTGATGCTTTTTGCAGATATGAACGTGAAGATATGAGTCCCTGAGGTCCACAGTAGAAAGGAACATGTTTCTTGAAATGTCTGGAAGAATGGCCTTGATGGATTTCATTTTGAATGGTGTGACTTTTACATGTTTGTTCAACCTTCTGAGGTCCAGAATGGCCCTGTGGACTCCTGAGTGTTTTTTGACAACGAAGAATCTGGAATAGACTCCTTGACCACGTTCCCCCTTGGGCACCTCTACTACGACTTGCTGATGGATAAATGAGCGAAGGTTGTCTTGCATTGCTTGTAGTTCCAAGGGTTCTGCTGGTGGTGGAGACGGCAGAAATGAATGAATAGGGTTACATAAAAACTCAATCCTATACCCCGCTGAAATAATATTAAGCACCCACTTGTCTGAGGTAGTGGATTGCCACACAGTTAAAAAGTTTAAAAGCCTTCCCCCTACTTTAGTGTCGGGGGAGGCAGGATCTTCAAGGTTGAGAGGGATTAAAAGGACCCCCTCTGTCCCTTCCTCGGGATGAACAAAAGGATCCCCGGGGAGATGGTATCCTTCTGAAGTTACCACCTGGACGGTAAGCTTTCGCTTCCTTGAATTCCTGAGAAGGAGTCCTGGCTGGTCTGGCGGCTGCACGTCTTGGTGGTCAGTCCTGTGGGAGCCATAAGGATTTTCCACCTGAGGACTTAGAAATAATATCGTCCAGTCTTTTGCCAAAGAGGTAATCTCCCTGGAAGGGAAGCGCCAGCAGCTTACTCTTAGACAGGGCATCCGCTGCCCAAGGTTTTAGCCAGAGAGCTCTTCTTGCTGCAGAGACTCCTGCTCCCATCCTGGCTGCTAGTCTGCCAGCGTCTAAGGATGCCTGGCATAAGAATTCCACTGCCACATGGATATTCTGTAAAGATGACAAGATATCAGCCCTCTCAGGGCCGTCCATGACACCTGTTTCTAGGGAGTGACTCCAGCCCCTTAGAATTCTTGTTGTTATGGCCATAGCCGAGGTCGGCTTCAAGGAAGCCCCCGCCACAAGATATTGTTTCTTGAGGCCTATTTCCAGCTTTTTGTCCATGGGGTCTTTAAACATATTNACGTCTTCCATGGGCAGAGTGGTTTTCTTGGACAATCTAGCTACCGCTATGTCAACCTTGTGTGGCTCCTTCCACAGTTTGATCTCGTCCACATGGAAGGGATACATTCGTGAGAATTTTGATTGCACCTCCACTCTGCGGTCTGGCGACTTCCACTCCTCTGCAATCACCTCCTTGATGGTTTTTGAAAAAGGGAATACCTTGGGTCTCTGCAAATAGCAAGTCTTGCCAAGAAGGTTCCATTTTCGGGTCCTCTATATTCAGAGTTTTATGTATCAATTTTAGCAGGTTGTAAACGAGATCAGGGTTAAAGTCTGCCTTCGTATTGGAGACAGCAGATTCCTCATCAGATAGCAGTGAGACCACTCTCTGACGGTCCCTCTTCATCTGTCTCAGAGTGTTCGCTGACAACCGGTTTTGAAAGGTGGGCCACCAAAGCCGTAAGCTTAGCGAGATCCTCCTTGGTGACAAACGTGTCACATAAAGTAGACTTTATATGTTCTAGATAGAAATATCCGCTAGATGAGAAGGAGGTAGCAGCTGCTGGCCTGCCTTACAATCCTCGCAGACAGTACCAATGTATTTATCAGGCAGCTTTTTCTCGCAGAGCGTGCAATCTGAAGATGCTCGTTTTTTATGTTTAGGTCTGATATCCCCTTTGTCCTTAGAGGACTCGGATCTAGAAAGAGATGAAAAAACATATCCAAAAATAAATATAAAAAAAAAATTAATATNATATATATATATATATATATATATATATATATATATATATATATATATATATTATTTTTTCTACTGCCGAAGAAGGTGCAGCTTACCCAGGTCTTTTAGAAACTTGTTTTCTCTCCTCCATGGTCCTGTGCACAGAAAATGCTGCAGTACTCAGAGAAGGCACAGAGATACCTGTACCTCGATGTGTAGAACACACTCTGAGCAGAAGGAGGACCAGAGGTTAAATACAGGGGGCGGATTAGGTGCCCTGAGTGACGTAATGCCCGTGTTCGCGCCGGATTCACCCGGGCACGTCACGTAAGTGCGGCAGAGCCGCAGCCCAGGTCCTATAGCGGCTTCCTGTCTGCCGAAGAAAGGGGGCGGAGCTTCACACTGCGTGCCTTACCTGGAGCGATAGCTCGGCAGAGGGCAGAGGTAAGGCTACTCCAGGGGAGACAACGGCACACACGTCCTGACTGGATCCAAGGAGGGCTGAACCCATTTTTTGGACTGACATGGGACGAGCAGGGGTAAATGCATTTTACAACCATATATATGCCATACTCATAAGAAATGGTGTAACAAATTATGGGTGTTTTCTTACTATTACCCTATGTGGAAATGTACAATTTAGGGGTGAATCCACAAATAGGAAAAAAAAATGAAATTTCACAAAACACCAGTGGGGTTATAATTCTCACTACACCCATAGATGAGCTCCTTGAGGGGTGTACTTTACAAAATGATATCATTTGTTGGGGTTTTTTTTACTGTGCAGTCACAAACTGCAAATGTAACATGGTCACGAAAACTATTCCAGCAAAATCTGCACAAAAAAAAACAAAAGGTGTTCCCCTCCCTTCTGAGCTCTACTGTATACCTAAATAGTGTTTACAACAGTATTTGAGATATTTCTAAAATCATTGGAATCAAGGGATTACATTTTAAGCATTAAAATGATTAAAACAGATTAAAATGGAAAATTTACTTAAAAAAGGGAAATTTCATAATCGTACCCTCATTTTGCTTTAATTCCTGTTAAACACCTTAAGGTTTAATAAACCTCCAAATGCAGTTTTGGATACTTTGAGGTGTGCAATTTATGAAATGGGGTCATTTATGTGGGGTGTCTAACAAGCAGGCCACTCAAAACTACATCAAATATGAACTGGTCCTTAAATTTCTGAAACTTTCTAATTTTCTGAAAATTGCAAATAATTGCTCCTAAGTTTATGACCCTCCTACCATCATAGATCTCCCTTTTCCTCCCTCTAATAGAGGGAGGGAAAGGGGGGGGCCATATGGGGAGACAGCAGGGATACCTTAAAAAAAAAAAGTAAAAAAAAAAAAAAAGAGGTTAAAAAAATGATGGCAACAGAAAGTACACATATTGAAATTATTATTTATTAACTATTTTGTGTGGTTTTACCATCTATGTTATAAGCAGAAATTGTAACATTTTTAAAATGGCGAAATGGAGGAGAGGCAGAAAATCACCTCACTCAGGATCGTAACAGAAGTAGCGTCCAGCGGGGAGAAAAACAGGAGAGCAGAAAAACAAATCGGCCAGTGAGCAGTCAGAGATACATCAGGCATCAGGACGCAGTCTCTCTCCCCTGGTCAAGCCAGCTTACAGCATCCCACGGAGTAGCTAAGATATGAGGAGTGTTGTCGTCCCGTCACTCACAGACGTGCAGAATAGAGCATGGCGTATGGTAGATCCAACTCACGGAGGCGTTTCTTAACCTGGATGAATTGAGCGCTTGAATTTTGGACCTCCACGGCGAAGTCAGGGAAGACAGACACGGTATGAGATTTTTAAAGGAGGGGACCGTTAGTGTGGGCCAAACAAAGGATGGTATCTTGCTCTTGAAAGTAGAGGGGATATGGAGGGGAGATGTTTAGATGGTAAACGGTGGGCTTGTTCTACAGCAAACTGGGGTGTAAAGGCGTCATTGCCAAAAACTTGCAGTAACCAATTAAGTAGAAAGAATTCAGGGGGAAGAGCATTCAACGTTCTCAGGGAGGCCAACAAACTGCAAACTATTGCAACGTAGCCGGCACTCAAGATTTAATAGTTTGGCTTTACATTGTTGCATCTCAGTAGTAAGGGCTGTGATGTTATCAGGCAGACGACAAGGTGTCATCAATGGTAAAGATACGCCGTTCAGTTTCAGACAACTGTTCCTTGTTCACGTTGAGACGCTGGAGAAGAAGCAGCGGATTAGGAGGAGGGTCATCTGGCAAACTTAGCAAGACAAGCAGAGGTAGCAGCGGCGGCCCCAGTCTTGCCCATTGTGATTGCTATATACAACATAAAGAGTGGAACTCTGCAATAGATGTTGGCACAAGCAGCAGAGGATGAAGTTAAATAACAATAAGCAGGCAGAGTGGATTGGCACAGAGGGCAGGCAATAGGTGACTGATGTAGAGAAGGTCTTTAACACTAGGGCAGACAGCAGGTTCCCAGGTGAAATAATAACGAGGAACAGCAGGAGAATAAAATGAGGGCTTACAGGAGGATTAAAACAGGCTGTGGGCACAAGATGGCTGCCAGTGTACCAGGGACCCGAGGCATCCACCACAGTATTGATGGTGGGATGCCGCGATCGACAACAGCCAGAGTGTCAGGTGCTCCACGGCGATGTCTGGGAGCACCGATCGGCTCTGGAGGGGAGAGGACCTGCGGGAGCCAGGACAGATGGATCAGGCCGAGAGTCCTATGGAGTGCATGTCAGTGATGGCGTCAGGTAGACCGCGTCGATCCCAGACGCAATGTATCAGGCAGGCACCAGGTGTCCATTGGGGATTGTATTTATACAATTTTGGCTTGCCATTTGTTGTTTTAATATCTTTATTAAAAGTTATATTTTAGTGTTTTGGAGGTGCAGCGGAGAATGGTCTTTTGAGTGAGGGGATGGGGACACTGATTCTAGCTTATCCCCATTCCTCTAAGTATCTTTGAATAATAGGCGCCAGGTAACCGCTGAGTTTCGGGGCAGGAGAGTGTGCCGGCACTGGGGGAGTGAGGGAGCTGTTTAGCGCAGGGGATCCCTGAAAGCAGGATTTTAATGGAGCTGAAGGCACACGCGTCCTACTCCATACTAGTTCAGGCTCCGCCCCCAAACATTATCTGCAGAATTTCAAAGGAACCTGTATAATAGATTCAGATTAACTGAAATTTAAATCTTTGTCAGAATAAGACAGAGAATGAAAAGAAACATGTCATAGCATAAAGCTTAGATATGAAGTATTGAAACAGTTAAGAGTGTAAATCTAGTACCAATACATTCCCCCTCATAAGAAGGAAGAATATTTGATTCAAATTTCCAGCACCAAACAGACGTTTGGAATTTCTCTCTTCTTTCCATCTACATAATCCATGGGAGTGGAGATAAGGTCGAGAGAAGGCAAGGGTAGAGAGGGCAAGTAAGGAGACGCAAGAAGGACAAGCAGTGGTTGAATTGCTAAGCGCTGAAAGCAAGACACACATGTGAGTGTAATCTTTGATGTGTGGATATAGTTAAGAAAGGCTTACTTCATAATTGTAGTATTTCTACTCTTTACGTTCATAAACCTTACATGGGATCAAGAACTTACTTACAGCAGAAAGCACATGTATTGACAGAAAGACAAATATTTTTATTATGAATTGTTAATCTTTTCACATTGTAATGTTTGTGTTTTGTTCTGAAAATTTTAATGAAGTATTCTTCAGTCTGTTTCTACATATATATGTCTGTTATCCTGTCCTGATTTAATTTGGCTTGGGATAATTTGGTTTTGCTGATTGCAGAATAGTGTGTATACAGACGCAATGGGATTACCTACTGTATATTATAATTTAATATGAGGTAAAATGTGGTAATATATGTGATATAAGATGTTTGACAATTGTACTGAATGTACTAGAAATAGATAATTAAGCTAAAGTTCATGGCAAACAGTCAGTACTAATAAAAATAGAAAACACATAATTATAATAAATAAAAAAAAACTTATAATTATAAAAATAGTTTTTGGGTACTACCAGAAGTAGAATTAAAAGTAAAATTAATATGATAGGACCAAATCCAGACTGTTTGGCAAAAGCGACCAGTAAACCAAACGCTGTTTTGATTACCTAATATTTCTTACGTTTATTACCCTCTCTATGGTGGGAGACAAATCTTACCCCCACCAAAATAAGAAAAATCTNTACAGTCCTCAGTTTACAGTTTATTCACAGACATCACAATATCCAGTATACAATACAATCACATATCTTCATAAAGCAAATGATAAAGTACTGCAAAAGGAAACTGTAGTTGATCAAAAAAGGTCATAAGGTGGATATTATGTCCAGTTTATGGGATACTTATGAAGGAAGTCTTGCAAAATGAAGTTTATTGCACTGAGTAAAAAAAGTTTAGATTTAAACAATATACAAAATCTACATATATAAAGACTTATGAATGAGCATCTCCCATCCAATGAAAATTAACATTATAAAGAGTTTTTAGTCCACTGAGTGGTATGTCTCTACAGTCTGGACTTCTCCATGATAACATAGAATCATTGAAATACTGGTGCAGGTGAATATGCAATAAAAAAAAAAAAAAAAAACAAAAACAAACCCATTTACCTCATTTCTTTGATCCAAATCATTTAGGTTCTGTGGATGATTTTGTTCCAGCCATTGAGGCGCTCCTCCATGGACTATTTGCTCCCTTAACCAAACAAGACTTATAAATGCACAGAGGGTGCATGTAACAACAAAACACCCCTGTAAGCAGTCTGCCAATAAATTTTCCCTGAAATTAAAAATAGTGATCAACAGCATGCTATAAATACAATTGAATAAAAAAAGTATTGTAATACAGAATATGTATACAGAACAACTAAGCAATGTTTCTTTAAACAAGTACAATACATAGATACATTCACTACGCCAGCCCCAGAATTAAGAATTTTGGCAGATTTTTGCATGCAGAATACATAAATTCTGCTTGCGATAGTTTCTGCAAAGCAATCAGTGTGGGAAAACTTAAGGTAAGACCCAGAATGCTTAAGTGGCCAAATTATATATATATATATATATA